>JAEIFU010001018.1:0-85312 GCA_018904235.1 Lordiphosa stackelbergi
TAGCATAAATTTGATTTCTCTGACATCGCGTAGTGGATCTTCAGAGGCGAAGAATTCTTTTGTATTAACAATCCATTATTTTTAGCTATTTTTAGCCTTTTTTATAGTTGGCATCACTGCTGTCGACTGGCGTTGGTTATCGAAAGTAACGATAGGTATCGTTAAATATCGTTATCGACCGTTTATTTTTAAAAAATGACAACGGCCCGTTCAGTGTTAATTGTGCTAATTTCTCATTAAGCACGCGTTTTAATTTTAATTAATTTTTAATCAGAAATTATCAAGTTAATTTGCACTTTTCACAATTTCATTCACTTCATTTACGCGTTTTAAATCTTCAATGGCCACAAAAAATATAAAATTTGTTAATAAAATTCACAAAAAAATTGTTAATGCTAACTATTATGATAAATTAACAGATGAACGATGGCTTGCTAATTTAAGACGCTCTCAAATTTGTTCATATGGCAAATTAATCAACATCAAACGGGCAATTGGACAAAAGGAAAATGGCGTCTTGAGACTTTCATTGTGCAAAAAAAAATAAATTAATTTCACTTAAAAAAACCTGGCTATTGAAGGCAATTTAAAAACAATTGAGAAATATTTAATTTTGCGATCAATTGAAGAAAGCAAAAAAAGAAAAAAAAAAAAAAAAAAAAAAACAAAAAAAAAACAAATTGTTGATTGAACGTATTCGGCGAAATGTGCACAAATGGCCTTTGATCAATTAACGAGATGAAATTATGAATAAAGGAGAGAAATAAAGTGACAATTTAGAATTTTAAATTTAAAAGATTTTAAGGAAAGAACTAGTTCACTTAAAATACTGTTATCTCTGATCAACGGTCAGTTTTTAGGTCAATCCAAAAAGCACTTGCTTGCATTCTGCCTGCATTCAGCCGCCCCTTAGAAATTTTTGGTAGGCCTAGACCACAGCTAAGGTCGCCAAGAGACAGATAGACAGAGAGAGAGAGAGAGAGAGAGGAGACCCCTGTTGGTGTGTGCGTGGGAGAGCGTCCAACTAGTCTCTCTCTCTCTTTTATATTAGCTGGTGACGTTCGTTGAACGAAATCAGTACGTTTGCTTCCATCGGCCATACAAGTTTTCCTAGCGAGTTCGAGTTTTGTTTTCAAAAGTGTAAACAATCTTCTACAACAACAACAACAACAACAACAGCAGCAGCAATTACAGGCATTTGTCTTTTGTTTGTAACAAAAACAAAAGCCTACAAAAGTTTTCTTAATTTTTGCCTAAATACGTCATCGACGCGCGCAGCAAATAAAAAGAAAAAGCTCTGCAACAACAACAACAACAGTGTGGGCAGGCAGCAGCACACACACACACACAACTACCAGCTTTAAATTGAATTCAATTGCAAGTCCAACTCGCAATCAACATAAATCGAGAAAAATTTTTCTTTATAACTTTGTCCACTTGAATAATTAATTTGTTATTGTGTCGACATTCACAATAAAACGCCGCAGCAGCAGTTATTAAGTGAAGCGCGCAACACGTGTGTGAGAAAGAGACCACACTAAAGCTACAAGTGTAAAGCTTTATAGTGCAGCAGCCAGCAGCAGCGATAAGATAACGTGCAAAACAGCTGAGAGAGAGAGCAACAACAAGTGCAGCGCCCTTACAATTGAGAGCAACAAGCAGCGTCGCCGCCTCAGTCGCCGTCGCCGTCGCAGTCGCAGCCTCCATCATCAACACAATTTGCCTTTGGACTCCTCCGCCGAGGCTTGTTTAATTCCGAAACTGTATCTGTATCTGTAGTTGCTCCCGTTCCGTCTCCGTAATCACAAGTCGTTGTTTTGTCTCCTACTATCAACCATCCATCCAAAAAGTCGCAGTCGCTGTCGCTGTCGAAACTGTATCTCTAGTTTCCCGCTAACGGCAAAAATTCTCACAACTCATTGATATTTTAACCTCGTGTCCGTGTTGGTTGCCGCTCGACCAAGGTTCTGTACCACAAAAATGCTCGTCTCTTTGGGCTTTTCGAAGCCTCGCTTCGTCGGATTAAAAGTGCTCCTCTAGCAAAAAAAAAAAAAAATAAATCCAAAAAAAAACAGATTTTTCTTGTCCATAAAAAATTGGCCCAAAAGTTAAAAAAAAAGTGCAAAACTGAAATTTGTTAATTTCGCTTTAATTGTTAAAATAAATAAATACAAAAGGCTCTAATCAAAAAGCTTCGCCTCGTCTCTATGTACTCGTACTCTATAAATAACACACACACATACGTACAACTCTCGCCCCAACGCCAAAGCAGAGCGATTAAACTCGAGCAGCAATAACCGCAGTCCACACCAAAGCAGCAAAAAGTTGGCTGTGATTTCACAAACTTAAAATTTTAACATTAGACAGAGTCAAGTTGTAATCCGTCTGGCATAGTTCTGTGTGCTCCTCCACCACCAAAACAAAAAATAACAAAAGTTCTAACTAACTGCTTTATAATGTCATTCTTCTGACAGTGTCTTAACCTAACTTTTTGTTCAAGAATTCCTACAAGTGCATCGCCTTAATTAGAATGTCAAATATTTGACAAAGTGACCACAATTGAATCAAGTTTACACCCTAAATCGCTAGAATGTCAGCCTTTATCTGACAGTGACCCTTAAAGTGTTCTAAAAAAACAAACAACCTCAACTCAAACTTCACTCAAAAACGTCTTACACCCTCAACGACGTTTAATCCTTAACAAAAATTTCAAAATCCAAGCGTTTATTTAACTTTGCAATAAATGGAGAAATCTGAAATACGTATGCAGCGCATGTCAAACGTTTATCAATCGCAATCAAGCTATATGTATCTGCGGAACAAAATGCTGTTAAAAATTGAAAATACCCTACTACGAAGCCATCGTCAGCGTGAGACCACTGGGATCAAAAAATTATACAATTCGTTTTTTGTACTCTTTTTAATTTACCCCCAAACAAAACACACCACAAACCCTTTACGCACAACAAAAAAAAAAAAAAAAAAAAAAAACTATAGATATTATTTGGTTGTTAGACGTGTACTTTAAAAAGTGTTTTGTGTTACACCAAAAATGTTAACCTAAATGTTTAATTTTTCGAATATTATTAATTTGAACCGCGTGAGTTATTATTAAACAAAAGCCCAAAGGGGGGCCGCGCTGTGAAAACTTGACAAAATTGCAGGCGAAAGGTCAATTGTGGTAACACCCTAGAAAATACCGCCGTGTTTCTTATCTGTGTGCGTGTGTAAGTGTCGTCCGGTAATTGTGGTAAAAAAATAAGCTAGAGACGAATGGCGCTTTCGTTTCTATCCCAAAACTCCGGCCTGTTGGATTTACAAAGCATATTTGATCCACAATATTCACAACAACAACAACAACATCAACAACAAGTTTGCTTACAACAACAAACTCTACGAAACACCACTACGAAATTTGATTTAAACATTTTCAACGATTTCGACCAAATGGAATACAATACCAATTTAAATCGAAACCAATATCAAAATAATAACAATAATAATAGTAACCACAATACCAACAACAACAACAACATTCATACGCATCAGACAAACACCAACGGTGTAAACGGAAATCTTAATCAGGTAAATATAATCAAAACTTGAGAAATATCATTTTTATTGAGTTGTGTTTGGTTTTATATCAAACTCCGTCTCTAAACTTGTTTTGAACCCCATGTGGGCTTGAAATATTTATATTAGATGGGATGGATGACCTCAAGCCGGCTAAACCAAACATTTCGATCATTTTTACACTGAAAAAAGAAATTATATCGAAAGGGTTCTCAATATTCAAACCTAATTTAATCCCAAAAACTTTTACTCTTCAAACATTTTCGATTTGAGTGTGATTTAATCACAGAAAGATTCATTTACCTTATCCACAGATCGATATAAGACTTTGAGTGTGAATTTTGCAGGATGCAAACCGCTCGGAAATAAGGACTGCTTCGGTTCAGTTGTTCACACAGTTTTTGAACCGCCGGTTCGGTTCATTGCATGGTTTTTGGGGCTTACTGTTCGGTTTGCACTGTATTCATTTAACAAACTAAAGAAATATATTTTTGATACATGAAGTCAAAATAACATATTCGGCGGTGCCACAGAAACCTCTTCCAACCAAATTCCAACCGAATTCCAATTCTTAGATGCCACAGAAATTTCTTTTGGTTGGTTTCAAACCTCTAATGCTTTGTTAGGAGATTTTGCAAAGCTCTTTTCTCACTAGCGCCTTTTGTCGGCGCTAGCGGATTAAGGGATGGAAACTAATAACTCATGTTTGGCTCCAACAAATTTTTAAATTTTGCATTATATTGATCAGGGCTGCAAACCTCCTAAAAATCAGAAAAGGTTCACTCCGGGGTACGAACCCGCAAAACGTTTTGGGTACGGGTTCACGGAGTGGGTTCAGAAAATCGGTAACCAAGGTCGGTTCGAACCGGGTTTCAGGAATAATTTTGTTTAATCTCTAGTTCGGACAACATTAAATTGGAAATTACTTAAAAATTTTAAGGGCGCGCGCACACATGTGACTGAACGATGAACTGACGGCAGAACTTAAGGCTAATCTTGACATATTACACCGCTTCGATCATGCTAGCTATCTTTTAAAATCTTTAAAAATCAGTTGTAAGCACAATGATAGTTTTTCCAAAGCTTTAATACATTCGAATTTTTGGAAGCAATCTTTTAAAAACCAGAAAAGAATCAATCAAGAGTCGTTTACCGATATGATATTTGTCACTTTTTCATTGTTTTTCTTGCTACTTAGAAAGATTCAATTTCATCAGAAGATGAATATGGTGCAGAATCGTTCATGCTTTTATTTATTTTAGTTCCTTTTGAACCACAAAACGTTTATAAGCTTGAATCCCAAGATTCAGTTGTAAAATTGGTATTGAACTTACAATGAGAGAACGTTTTTCTAAGCTCTATCTAAATATGTACGAATATTTAAACTTACAAAATCCTTTATGAGTTCTTTATTGAAAAAAAAGATTCTAGAAAATTCAGTTTTTGTATGCTTATTCTGCTAGCCTTTAGAAACAAATTTTTGAACCGAACCCTATTCGACTTCTTTTAAAAATGGTTCTTCTGATCCGGTTCAGGTTCAAGTCGGGCTTCCCCAAAAATTCAGTTTTTTTTTAATTGAGAGAAATAAGTTTTTTATTCCACAATCATCAAAAATAAAACAATCCAATATATTCGTAGGGAGAATGGGGGGTTTTGAGCCAGTGGGGGTTGAGTGAATATTGTCCACACAAAAAATATTAATTTATTACCTACTTTTTGTTTCAAGAAACCTATCAGTCAACACGTTCTTTAAGTTTGTGCACCAGGACGCGATATTTTTTCAATAAAAAAAGGTGGGGCATGACCCCCCACAAATTTTCGAAATGTCAAAACCCCTTTTATACACTTGAAAAGTGTATTATAATTTTGCCCAGAAGTTTGCAACGCATAGAAGGAATCATCTCCCGACCACATAAAGGTATATATATTCTTTGATCAGCATGACGAGCTGAGTCGATTGCTTTGTCCGTCCGTCTGTCCGTCCGTCTGTTTTCTACGCGAACTAGTCCTCAGTTTTGGAGCTATCGAGCTGAAACTTTGCACAGAGTCTTCTTTTTACTGCACGCTGCGTTTTAGTGAGAAAAACTGTTTTGTTCTCAATATAACTGCTCTCAAACACGGTCATGTGGTAATATGTAATGTTTTTTAAGCTGATCTGCGAAGTTTGGTCGAAGTCGCTAACCGTTGAGACAAGCTATTTCAAGTGTATCAAAACTTCGGTACAGACGAAGTTAGCTTTATTTTTCGTTTTTTAATATGAAACAAACCCCTTGGACCTTCTAAAAATAGATATGTTACACCTTATGTGATCAGGAACATAATCGAAAAACCAACGAGTAACGGCAAATATACCTTAAGCATACGTAATTAGTATCCAATATTTTGTACTTTGCAATCACTTCTACGAAGTCTGAAAAATTGGATCCAAAGCCGTACAATGAGACAAGACACCTCATACCTAGGTTATCGTAAAAATAAAGACCACCTCCAGATCCTGGTCTGGTTCTGTAAACAGTCCATAGAACTTCATCAACATGGGATATAGGATATAAAAATTAATCAGGAATAATGGATGAACATTTTTATTAATATTAAATTTGTAGGTAAAAAGAAGCCCAAAAAATATTTTGAATGGGGGGTTAATATTATATAATTAATTATTAATTGAGTCGAACCTTCCTTCCATAGCCGTCCCAAAGAAATTAATCTTGGTTTCATCGCTCCATAATATGTTTCTCCATTTTTTCTCCCCGGTGCATCCTAACCAGTCTTTGTGGTCCCTTGCAAAATTTGCTTCATGGTGATATTTTTTTGCGCATAAGTGGGACTTTCTGGCAATTCTTCCTGGTAGGTTGGCATCTTGTAGCCGTCTTCGGATAGTTGGAGCACTAACTGAATTCCCAATTTCGGCTGCAATAGACTTCGATGACTTAAATGGGTACTTTTTGCTCAAAGATACTATGTAATGGTCAAGGGTTTCTGTTGTTTGTTGTGGCCTTCCACGGGTTTCCTGTCTTGGTTTTGCATTTTTAACAAAATTATGAGACCTGTTCATTAATTTGGCGATGGCTCGTAAAGATTTGACTTCTTTTTTCAGACTAAGAACCAATCGAGCTTCTTCTTTAGTACAATGAGAATTTCGACCAATTTTTTCTAAAAAAAAATTATTATTTAATTCTCTGTATTGACAGAAGCTATACTTAATTTACCTTTAGTAACCAAAACATCACTGATTACAAAATTATTCACTTGATACTTGCTTTGATATACGGACCAGCCCCTCTTTCAACTCAACACTAAAAGTACGAAAAACCATCTATAATTAAAAAATTTCGGTGTGTACCTATTAATATGATCAGGTGTGTAACTAGTAGCGAATTCCAAGGCAGCATAGTGCAAACATATTACATTGACAGAAGAATTTGTGTATGTTTGTGTACCCATTTAGCCTAACTTTATTAGTCAGAGATTTTTTTTAGTTCCGCTCCAAATTGCTCTCGGTTCGACTACATATTTGAAATGAGCTTTTGTAGCTTGATATACCAATTTTAGGATTGTTTTAAGCCTTTCGTACTCGTTTTAAATCGTACTTAAGACTCGTACTTAAAATATCAATCTGAAGGTCGAGTCCAAATTTACACATCAGAGTTAAAAAACCGTACTATAAAAAATATATCACATTCCACCCCACCATTTTGCAACTTTTCAAAAGTTGAGAACTACTTTCCCATTTATTTGGAGCTCAAAAATATTGTTTGCGCTTGAAATTCCAAACGGTTTGAAATCGTTGGGATAAAAAATACTCCATGCATTTTCACAAACTTTGAAAAAAAGGTCTATTTTAAATTTAAGTATAGGTTTCAAACAACGTCGATTTTTAGGAATCAAACCTTCCAAATTATTAACCTCCCGAACAGGATCTCCTTTGCTTACGAAAAGATTAGGTCCGAAGAATATCTTTCGTCAATTTTTTTCAGAACTTACAATAACTGATCGGTTAATAATTTTATAATTTCGAAATCATGCTCAAACTCGGTATATTAAGACTTCAAGCAGTAAATAAGTCAAGTTGTAAAATGGCAATACAATTCCGTACAAATGTAAAAGGTGAGGCTAACGAATGAAGACCAAACGGGTATTGATTACCGTTTTAAATTGCTTCCTAGCTAGTCGCTTCTTTTTCCACGAACAAAGAATGGTATCGAGGAACCGGTCCGAGAACCGATCCTTAGACTTTCCATCCGCAGGACGGAACCATCTCCAGAATTTCAGATTTATCTTTACAAACTTCGAAAAAGAATTTTCGAATTCTTCTTTTAGAAGGGACTATGTAAAATCTTTATTTACTAGGTTAAGCGGTTGCGGCTGCAATCCGATATGTCATTCAGACAATCAGTTTTTCTCAGTTCAAGCCTGTTCTAGATTCCGAATACGATTGATCGGAATTGATAAGAGTTGTGATTTCCAAGAAGCTATAAAAGAATTCGTTTAAAAAGTTTTGCCAATTTAAAGTCAAAAGCCGAAAAACACAGTCGGTTTTTGTAAGTGGGAACATTTAACAAGTCCGATTCCGCATGATTTGATCGAAATCGAAAACGGGAACGGCCAGATAATAGTCATCCGTTTCGTGTTTTTTTATACCGTGAGTAAAAAAGTCGTGCAAATGTATGTCGGCAGGAGTCTTTTCGACCATTAAAGATATATTCTTGATCAGCATCAACAGCCGAGTCGATTTAGCCTTGTCCGTCGTCCGTCCGTCCGTTCGTCCGTCCGTCTGTCTGTATGAACACCTAGATCTCAGAGATGGTAAGAGATAGAGGTTTGACATGTATGGGACAAATACTTCTTTTATCTGCACGCAGATCAAGTTTGTTTCAAATTTTGGCCACGCACCCTCCCGCCCCCTCAATTTGGAAAAAATTCTCCAGTTAAGGGGGGCCTCGGGGGTTAGCAATTAGCAAAAGAATCGATTTGCCGAAAGAATGATAATGATCGGATGAACGGTTCTGTTGGAAATGAACCAAGCCACCCGCTACCACCTAAAAAAATGTTGCATACTTTTTGGATGGTCACACTAAGGAACGCAGGAACACTGTTAAACATGTTTTTTCATGAGTAACGGGTATATCGAAGTCGGTTAGAGCCGACTTTAACTTATGCTCTCGTTATCTTAGTCCCTGAGTTCTAAAAATGTTATTGCTGATAACCCACTGCTCCTTTCCCGTATAATGAATTGAATGAATCAATACAAACATGAAAGAAAATTTTATAACGTTTAGCTGTAACGGTACGATGTTTGAGTTCCAAGAATTTTATTCCGGTTTCGTGATCCGGTTGGATAACCTGTTTCTCAAAGAAGTTATAGTCCCAAGAAGCTGACTCCAAACCGAACACTATCTGTTAAGATAGGTAACAGGCGATCCGGTTGAAAATCAGAATTCTCAGAAACAAAAATTATAGAGGGCCTAAAATTACAGACAAGTAGTCATCGACCGCAATCGATGACTCGATACATGACACCGAGCAGAAGTAAAATTGCATTTCAGCGTCACGTGACGCTGGCGTCATCATATTTTGTGTTAATTGTTTCAGTGGAGTGTCCCAGGGGGAGAGGAGTTAAAGTAAGGGGAAAGAGGAGGGAAACTGGGGGGAAAGTGGAAGTGACTTAACAGTGACTTTACAGTGTTTTGACTAAATAGTGACTTGGTTTTGACCAAACGGTGACTAAGCAGTGACCAAACAGTGTCTTGACAGTGACTAAACAGTGCCTAAACAGTAATTTGACAGTGACTAGAAATTGACTTTGCAGTGACTAAACAGTGACTTGACAGTGACTAAACAGCCCTGAAACAGCTCTTAAATTTAGCATCTGCTTCACACCAAAGCTTCATGAGTGTTAACAACACTCACACCTTTTTATTTATCCAACCACAAGTATGCTTAAGATCAGATAAAAATCTTTGCTGTTGTCCATGCAAGAAACTGATATTCTTGGGGAAAAAACTTTCAAAATTCGTGTATTTTAATGACTCTTTTATTAAGTGTTTTCCTTTATCGATTGCGCTACATCTTTGTTGATTATTGACCCGATTTTAGGGCTTAACTCTGATAAGGTACAACATAATTTAGTACTTTTATTGACAAATAATTGTAACGTTTGGCTTTCTTGGAAATGCTAAACTGAAAGTAAAAGTTCATTAAAAAAGCGTTGATTGTGTTCAAGTTTCAAGATTTAATGGCAACATTTATATTAGCCCCACTTAATTGTTTGTTTGTAATGGAGAATGTTGTTTACCTTTTATTATAGAAATGTTTACACAAGTGTTTTGAAAAGTATATAAAATGGAATTTTCCCAAATGCAATTTTCAGGTCTAGAATTATTTTTGTTAAGTTTCCATGTTTCTTTAATCAGTAGTTAGTACAAATGTATATGACAGCCAGACAGTTGAAACTGTTACGTAAATAGTGGATCTATATCTGAGTTTAACTTTTAAAAATAGCCGCTCGTGCTTTTCTTCTTTGCTTAGCTCTTCAAGCTGACATATATGCAGGTCGCTCATTTTTGTGGTTATTATTTACATACACGCACGCACGCACGCACGCGAAGCGGTCTTATCTGTTCAGTACGCCATTAAAAACGAAATCAAATCGACATACTTGAGTACAGTAAACAAATGAAATCACAAGCAGAATGCCATGTAGTCGAATCAATTTGGATTTTCCTACTCAACGCTCTCGGGAGCGCACAGATGAGCATCATATGGGCGCATTATCAGCAAGGTTTAGGACCCCTATAGCTAGCGATAATGTTTCAAGAGAGAGGTGAGGGTACAACCTTACTGTCGGCTAGACGATTCTGTGCGATCTTTTTGTAGTCGGGAAATAAATCATCAATTGTTTTTTTACAGATCCAAAATCGTCACTTCATTAGCGGCTATCATCATCAGCATATTGGATCGGATTATGAGCAAGTGATTAACTTTGTTGATTCACCACCAAACTCTGAGGAATCTTGGACAGGTGAGCATGAATAGAATCATCACAAACGACATAGCTCATCATCATCATCATTTTAATAATAAAGTGCCAAGTGCATTGCAACGTGTCCTAATCGATGATACGTTTTGATATTGTAGACGCCCAGTCCAAGGATTCACCGGGACCGCAGATAATCGACGTACAGACAATTTACTCCCACAGTGGTTCACGCAAAAGACGAATGGATTGGGACTCATTGGATATTGGTCAAAGTGAAAATTCACCAACAGCAGCACAGACTGGCGAGTTGGCCAATAAGACGGCAGTAACAACACATCAGGAGAAAGATAAACACAAGCGTGAAAAGCATTCGGGTAAGAAATTGTATTACAAATGTTGATAAATATGCAAATTGAAAACAAATGTGAGAGTTTATCGACTACAAAATACCCTAGATACACTTTGTTGAAAGGAACTTGGCTTTAGAAACTTCTCTGCTCGCATTGCCGACCGCTGATCTGAAAAGTAAACTCTGATTTTATCAGACAGATGTTGCACTACTTCATCACACCCTTTTTTACCCATTTTTTACACGGTGCTTCTTTCACTTCTTTTGGGTAATCAAGTTATCTTATGTAAATTCTGAGAGCCGTTGGTTTCTCTTCAACGTCAACTAAAATTAACAACAAATCACTAACCGGTTCTTGAATTTGCGTCTCACAACGTGAGAGTCTGAATGCCTCATTTTTATATGCATATACTATATGTACGTTTGTATGTATAAACCCTGTAGATTCGTAATTCATAAAGTAAACGTGAATGCGTTTGAAAGACTCTTTTTTTTCTCTTTTGTTTCTACCTCAATGGTGTTAATTGATACACTAAATTGGGAAATATCTTTACTAATTAGTCAATATCAAACAGATCTGAAAGATTTGTGTAAGTGTGCGCAACATAAAATTTAATTTTATAACCTTTTTTTTTGTATCGTGAGTTTGCATTTAAATTTGGAATATTTTTAACGCTTTTGTCCAGGGCTGTATTACTGAATACTACAGTTTGAGAACAGTTGGAGAACTAAGAAAAAGAAGGAGGGGAAAGCTCATTAAAAAAATTATTTTTTTTAGATATTTACTTGGGGAGTATACGGGGTAAAGGCCTCTACGCACTTGTGAAGTAACGACAAGTAAAGTAAAATTTTCATTAAAAAATGTTGGAAGTAATTTTACTATTTCTTTAATAGTTTTGTATGAAAATTGGGCTTAAAACGAAAATTCCCATTTCTTAAACTTGTAAGCCCAAAAAGTTATTCAGCATTTTCTGCATTAAAATATTCTCTGAAGTCAGAAGAAAAGTTTTACTTCACGGGGTTTCCCCAAAATTCTTACAAGAACATCAATTTTTCAACGTTTCAAAAAGGAAATTTATTTTTTAAACTTATTTTCTTCTTCATGATCATGAATCATGATAATAGTAATTCTCGTTCTCATTCACATATTTAACAAAGAGCTCCAAGAAGTAACCGAAAACTTTAAAAAAATTTTGAAAAAAAGAGCCTTAAATTTTGTATTTGAAATAAACAAACCTAAAGAAGAAAGAATCTTATGTGGAATTGTACACCTTTAATTGAGCACGGTTTAGTTTTGGTGCTGAATCAGTCTTGCAAACTATCTTGCTTTTATTCAGAATATCTCATAACTTAAATCTAACTCGGCTCACGTTGTATTGTAATTCATAAGGTGTTTATAATTATGAAAGTGCGTTGGTCTGGTGGGAGGAGTACGTAGTGTATCAACTCATCTGTTGTGTTCACAGGATGGTGTCACGTGCATCCAAATTCTAATGTTATTACAAAAACCACAATCTTGCAACAAGAGAAAACCTACAGTAAACGCTTCACTCTCGAAATGTTACATATAATAGACACAACAACAGACAAGAGACTTAACTACAAAACGGACACCGAAATCGGCGCCCACATATACAGACACCTACTGAACAAACAATAGCTTAGTATTGAACTCCACGTCAATATGATATTTAACGCCTTAATGACTGTAAACCGGTTCAAAAGTTGAACCGCTCCGGAGTCGGAGACTCCGCAATTTTGGAAGTCAACAAAAATTTTTCTTCCCGAACCCGAACCTAAACCGGAGCGAAAAATAGTTGAAAGGGGTTTGGTTCAAAATAGATGTTCTATTAAATTTTTTCAAGCTGCTATATATGTCAAGTTTGCTACTTCCCACAATTTTTAAGCCTTGGAATAAAAACAGCTTGCAAAGAAACATTTTGCTTTATTTTATAATATTCAAAGGGAACTAATAAGTAAAAGCTTTAAGAATGGTAAATAAAACAATTAATGATTCTTTACCATGTTTATATTCTAATAAGAAGATGAAAAGCAATCTTTATGCTTTAAAGGTTTGGAAAAACTATCATTGTAAAGAACTTAACAATGTCGCATTTGTTGTATTACCTGTTCCTGCAACACAAGTATCAGTCTATCGCACTTTTCTACTCATATATTAGTTTTATCCTGCTATAGAGTCAGTAATAACGAAAGATTGCTGGAAGACACAGTAATGAATAATTGATGCAGTGCGTTAACTGTGGTGAGAGAATTTGCTTCACTAATACAGAAAGGCCGAAACGGGGCACACATATACACAACATCTTCTGTTAATTTGTTTTGCACTTTATGAAATCACAATCAGTCATAGCAATGCTGGCATGAGATGGCCTCTGACATCTAGGCAAAGCCTGCTGATGAAAAAACAGCGAGGTTCTTGAAACAGCTGTACAGTCAACCATCCTCCTTTGTGGTGTGTGTGTTGTGTGTCTTGTTTTAAAAGTTATGAACAAACATAAATTTAGAATATATAGACTGAACGGTTGCGCAGTCGACTCCGTTTCTGTTAAATATTAGTCAGCTGTTTGCTCTCACTTACGCATTCAGAGTGCATTTGGAAATATGTCCGGCTCGCTCTAACCGCTGTGATTTCCTGTGCGGAATCTTCCAATGGAAGAGTCTCAATGTGGACTATCGCTTAACACTGCTATAAATTGCTCCATGACTTATTGACCTGGCGCCTGCTAAAACGTTCGATGATTCAAGCTCGAATATTATATTATCAAGCCTCACTTTTGTTTGTTTCATTTTACGTACATGTTTTCTAAACAAATACCACCTATTTTAAAGCAGTATTATAAAGTTTGATGCCATATTGTAAAAAAAAAACAAATTCGAAAACAAATAGTATTCGAAAGGGGCAATGTCTGGGCAGTACTTCCCTTTTCAGGGCTTCAGGAATATTTTCCGGCTCGCGGTCCGAGCTTTGTCGAGCCTTTGCTCGTATTCTGGTCGTTTTTGCTTCAATGCTCGGCTTCAACGCATCAATTGAGTTCGGTAGAGTTGCCCTGTAATGGTTTGACCCGGTTGTAGCAGCTCATAGGCCACAGTGGTCCCACCAAATACTGAGCATGATCTTGCCACCGTGAATATTCGGCTTTGGCGTCGATTTTGGCATATCGCCCGTATGTTTTTTTGAGCTTGGGGTTTTCGTATATTCGTATTTCGGATATTTCGTATATTGATGCTATGATGATGATGATGATGTGAACAATACGATGCAAAAATCCGTTTCTTTTGTGCAGAAAATTAAACTTTCCCGCAAATTGTGTATGTTATGTTGTACTATGTTGTTTACACTTCAGCGAAACGACACATACTGAAAAAGAAAGCCTAATGATGAGGCTTCAAACTGAAGTTGGTTGCAACACGTTGTCCGAATTGAATTTGATGTACAGTTAATAATAATCAGCTTGGTCATCTATATTATGGCTGGGAGTATATAATCCAGCTCACGGAATCTTATCCACTCAAAAAACTCCGTGACCCACTGTATGCTGGCAGGTGTAATGAGTTCCGTCGGAAGCCTAACTTTTTTTTTCTGACGATCTAGGAAGTGAGTGCTGTCTGGGCTTCCTCATTGCCCTCAGCATTTGAGCTGACTTTAGTTAGCAATTTCAATTACATTTTCGAGCAAATGGAGAAACCAAGAGATTCTTTAGGCTTTGCATATGTCCTTCTTGTCAGTATTTAGTGGTGTTTTTAATTAGGCTCTCCTTAAGGCTCTTAGGTTGAAGCAATAGTGTTCATTTTCCATGGTATGGTGGTATGGTGGTACATTTGGTTCCCATCAAGTAGCGTTTAAGATAGCGTGTCTATGATTTTAAACCTTGCCCAATTTGTGTTCCCAAAGTAAGCTTCGATTTGTTGGTCTTTTCAACTGGTTTTCCAGAACTTACTTTTGTTCTTTTCAGCATTTCCCTTCAGCTAAGAAGTTTGACTAGCCATTTTTGGTTTTTGTTTAGTGTTTTTTTTTTTTTGGGAAGGGGCAGTATGAAGAATTTGGATAAATTTCTAAGGTGCATCTTTTTTTTCCGTCATTATATTGTGAAAGAATTGTTTCAACGTCAAATAACGGCGGTTTGGTTCGGAGATTACAAACTTAGAAAAGGCCCAGGTCGTTCAAAAGACTTAAACCAAACCGGGTTTTCAGGTATTAAATGCCTTACTTAAAAAACCTTTAAAAATTTTTGTGGTTTTTAATGTTTATAAACCCACGATGGGCATGTAGTGGCCCCTCTTGATTCCACAACTAACGCTTAACCCTTATCGGATCTTTACAAAAGTAGGTGAGATTTGTAACGGTATTAAACCCTAGCTTAAACAGCATTCTTCTGGTTTTCGAATAGTGTAATTGGGTTCACATCTTCATCAAACTAAACAAATGCACCGGTTGGGAGCGGTTCAACACCTGGAGTCATTTACAGGCCCTGGTCTTGAACTTCACGATTGTCATATTGATACAACCCAAACTGTAATTAACTTAACACCTAAGTGCCAGCGTTTTTGTGTTAATTAATAGAGCACTGTAAGAATAGAGCAGACAGTAAACCAAAATCGGTTTTGATGAGCACTAAACAAATCAAATAATAATAAAAAAAATGTTTATAAATGTTGTGGTATTTTTCCAATAGAGACCCATTAAACATGTTTCACAAAAGAAGGGGGCAGGTTTATTGCTACCCTTAAAGCATTGTAGATCCAAAAAGAGATTGTTTTAAAAACAAAATCACGCAAACTTCCAACCACTTGCCATTGGCCTGATTATTCTAAAACGAGTGACTGTGTCACATTTCTGTGTCGACTGGCCATATAATTTCTACTCAAATCTAAAGCTAAGGGCGTTGCGATGGCTTATCAACAGGCACACAGACACACTCGACTAATGTACACAGATAAGATGAAAAGCAATAAAAAAGAAAAACAAAATTGTACAACCTGCAATTAAAGCAATTTTCAGAAAAAAACGTTTTGTAAAATCACAAAAATTGTTTTAATTTAATTTTGTGCAGCAAGCTAATGGTTAAATGTCACCACATTAATTCTATACACTCGGAAAGAGAACCTTACTTAGATCATCAGCTTACACAGCTTTTGTATTGTTTCAAGTTTATATAATTGAGGCGAGGCTTCTCTCTTTTGAAACAAAATTTTAGGCAATTACTGTATACTATTTCCCATTTTTTAATTTGTCAGCAAATTAACAACCCGTGTGAACTCAATTTGGTGGAGAATGCCAATCGATTTTTATCTTAAACAAATAGTAAAACATTTTATCAGTGCTTCCAAAAAACAAAAAGTGAGTGAGTAGAAAGGATCGACTTTAAAATACCCTAGATTCTTGATTGTATACAAATTAATTGCGAGGTGAGGAGATGTCAAGGTCCTGTATTTTGTCCGATGTTATTAAGATTAGACCTAACGAACTGGAACAATTGTAAAATTAGTTGATCTACGAAAATAAACAACTGAACTTAATCTTCAAATTGAACTAGAATTCCCAACTCTTTGTACAGGGTATTACAAGTATGAGGAAATTGATATTATCAAAGAGTAAAACGTGCGCGCAGGCTAGCCGCAATGACGCTATAAACAAACACCAAGTATTAAAACTAATAATTAATAATTATATGAATGTGCGTCATTTCTCACTATGTATCTACATTTGTATTTATATCTGTTGAATAGGCCTCAATTTAAATGTATCATTGGATATAATTAGTTTATCATAAAGAGCACATTATTCATAGCAGCATATTCTGTAGCCAATTTCCATATAATTTGATTTTAATGAATTCAACATTTCGATTTACTTTGAAACTGTTTACAAAATAACTATCGTTCTACTTAGTTATCTGACTTATCTCAACGACCGCTAGCCAGCGACTGAAAAGCAGTTTGTTCTTCTAGGGTAAAATTTGGGATGCATTCGGTTTGTGTTGGTCGGAATAGCGAAAACTGTTCGATCCCTCCAGTTTGATCCAGAAAGAATGTCAGTAGACCTCCTCTTTTGTCAGCACCTGTTTTCCCAAAACAGATTGGGGATATTTTGCACGAAAGTATACCATAACTTTAGGTCGCATTTTCAAATAGCAAAAGCGTTTCAGGTCTAGCCTTGAAAATGTTTAATATGGTAAACCCCGTCCTGAAAATAATTATTTTCTAAGAGTTTATACTGCAGTGATTTGTAGATTTAAGTCTGCTGCATACAGATCTCTTGTTTTCATTTATTGTGCGGTTCCTTAAAGTTTCTAGCTAACTGAACTCTATTTTTATGTTGTTAATTCGCCCCGCCCGCTTCCTAAATGAGTTTTGTATTTAAACATATATACCAGACCAGTTTCCAAATAAATTTGCACAATTCGATCTATTTGTTTCACTTTATTGTATTCCAAGTAACCCTTAAAACCCCCGCTCTTGCTGCCTTCTGTTAAGCTCCATTTACACGACCTGATCACTCAGATGAGTTTTTGTCAGAAACTCAGTTTCGCTTTAACACATGCCTGAGTAGCTCAGATGAGCCAGTTACAGAACCATTGGTTCATCGGAATCATCTGGTTCATATGAACATTGTGACGTTTTGTTTACATAAAAGAAGAAGACAATCCAAATAAAAAGCGAATTGAATAAAGAAGCATTAAAATTATAGTTGCCATCCTAGCAAGTAAAGTCCAAGATTAAAAAAATATGGAAGCGAAAAAAAATGTATAAAAATATAAAAGAAAGTATGCAAAGCGAGCAATGTGGAGCCGTGACTGGCTTCGACGTCGAGTAGAAGGCCGAGATGTGGCCCAGGTTATGTTGTGCGAACTGCAATACGAGGATCCGGAAACTTTTGCAAATTTTAATTTAAAATTCGATAACAAATGTATATTGTCAGCCAGAAGGTGGCAACGCCAGCATACTGCAATTAGGTCACACTGAAACTCGTTAGATGCCACTCAGATGAGTGCTGAGCCCAAATAGAACCGATTCTATTTCGCCTGATCGCTCATCTAAGTAGTAGTATGTCTACTCAGACGCCTTTTTACACGGTCTGACAGCAACTCAGGCGAAAACTCAGCTGAGTGATCAGGTCGTGTAAATAAAGCTTTAGGGGCGACCTACGGGTTAGATAGCTTTTGCTCAAAATGTTTGCTAACAGATTTGTTGGGTGTTTAATTCACTCCTTGACCTATTCTTGTTCTAGTTCGTTTAGTGTTCAATACAAGTATAACTGTTAATAGTGCTGTGGCTTCATTCATAAAAACTCTCATTCCACAATCAAGTGTGACCAACCACTTTTTACGTAAATGTTCCTTAAAAAGTCACAAGTTCAGGTTGACATTGACTCAGTACAATTTCCGCTATTCACAGCGATAAAAGCCGAGCGCATGCCAAGCCATGTGCCAAGAGAGCAAACAGCTTTTTAGAGCTGGTTTACACTCTCACGTTTTGGCCTCGCTCTTCACGCTGCTTTACATCAGAGGCGACTCACAGCTCACACAAGCCGAAGTCGTGTGTTTTTATAGCAAACTGCATTGCAAGTAAAACGTCTGTATTCTGGAGAGAGCCCTCTCCATTTGGCCGCCTCTGCTTTACATGCTTTTCAGTCATGAATTTCCGAAAACAGTAGCCACACTGCCTCATTTTGGCATTGCATGTGTTTTTTGGCATTGTTTGTTTCCAGCGTCTGGCAGAGCTCAACGCCACGTTATTCTCAGGTCGAAAATATGCATTTCGACTGTCGAAAATGTAAGGCACTACAATCGCTGCTTTTCGCTAGAGAGATAGTAATCGAAAACAAACAGACTGCAAACAATCTGCATTACAATTTTAAAAATAATGTTCGCATTCGTAATGGGAATCCGATGACAGTTCGGCTCTGGCATACATCCTATATTACTAGTAATGCAGGCTGTGCGCACCCCGTTTACAAAGCGGCCGTAAATACGGAAAAGTAAAGCAGATTGTATGCTAGTATTTCCTTCATACTGATGGCAAAATAACGCAGGAGTAACCCATTTTGTAATGGCAATTTGCGCCGCTGGGTTGTTGCAAAGGAGAGGAGCGCTCTGAGTTAGCACTTGTTTGTTGTTGCAAAAGAGAGCAGTGTTAGCTCGTATAGTGTCGGTGTATCGACGTCGCTGCTACAGAGGATAGACGTCGCTGCTTGTATACGCAGAAAATAGAAATGTGCCGGACTCTGATTTCAAGTATACAGGGCCTACTACTTCATGACCTTCGTTTCTCTTAGGCATTGATTTCGGTACAGCATTCATAGATTAGTTTAATAGGTAGCACTGAAATCAATCATGAATTGGATCAATACTTACCTCTTGGTTCTGAATTCAGCATTGATGAATTTAGCACTGAGACGTAAAACTTCAGGGTTACTTATCGGCTTACAAATGTCTAATTTTGTTTATAAAATGAAATATGATATTTCGAATATCTACTGCTTAAACGTTACTAGTGTTGTAGGAGGGACCTTGCTGATAATGTAAACGTTTAAAAAGGAAAAGACATTTACTCAATATTGTTCAATTATCAAGGTTTTTGTAACCCATTTCAAATACAAACTGCAATTTTCTTTCCTCGAAGCATTTCCGTTTGTCTAGTGACATTGGTGGCGTATAATAACACTAAGCTATTGCTTACATAAGTATGTGTTTACTTGTTTATAGTCATTAACAAGGCGACTTATTATGTCTTACCCTTTTAAATATTCATAGAAAATTTAAATAATTTTAGAATTAACGAGATTCTATTTAAGTGCTGCAATATACAAATGTAAAGCGTTTTATATTTCAACTTTTTGACAGCATCTATTAAGTCCCACACATTGGAGAATCAGTGAATACCCTTAATATAGTTTTCTCCAATTCTACTTGCTTAATTAGCACTCAAAATTGTAAGATTTGACTAATTTCAGTGTGACCAGGTCAGATTGTTAACTTTTATTATAAAGTTTCATAAGCTTGCTCAGAACTTTTGGGTGTACGGTCACATTGTCTACTGTTTTCCACTCAAAAGGTGGTAACTCTAAAACAGTGGTGCCCAAACTCACACAATCCAGCTTTGCGCTTGTGTGCGTAGCAGCGAAACACGAAGTAAACGTCATGACAGTCAAACATGAGCAACAAGCAAACGAACAAATGCCTTGTGAGAGAAGAAAAAGCCGAAAGCACGCGTAGAACACACGTATTCTCGCTCTCTCTGTGAGTGTGTCGGCTGCTACGCCGGCCGAATCATAAGTTCCTATCCCGTGGGATAGGCTTTTAGCGTTTTGGGCACCACTGCTCCAGCATTCTCTTAGGGAGCACAAAGAAATAATTTTCCCAGTGGAAATTTTAGTTAGTTCTAGTTACTAGGTCAGTTAACTTAACAATTGACGTCTTTTCATTAAAAATCAAAGACTTATTTAGACTTCTCAGGGCCAGATAACTTATCAAATTTATAACAAATTGAAACTATTGTTGCGCTACTACACCGACCGTAGTGTTCATATCTAGGAGCAGACACTTGAAATAAGATTTTAATCTCTATTCACGTTTTGTATGTTATTTGCCTTTTACAGGCCGCAGCAGCTGGAGCGATGATATTGGCTTCGATCTGAATGCCGAGTTCAACAGCAACTCATATTTAAACAAGTGAGTAGAATTGAACACTTTGGTTAGTTGCGCCCTATTAAAAAACCAATTGAACTCATCTCCCGGACAGTGAAAACTTTTTATCGTTCTCGACGAGCCTGACAGCATTGAAGCAGGAGCCCCAGACCGAGCAGCAGATTAAACCGAATGCAAAATTGCAATTGGATAACAATGCAAGAGGAGGCAATGGCAGCAGCTCTTCAGCTGGGAAGCTAGACAAGTCACCACGTGGCGAAACTCAACAAAACTCACCACAGCGCTCCACAGAGGCGGCGGCACTGGGAGGATCAGCCTCATCATCATCAGCCACAGTGCAAAGCAAACATGAGCTAAACGCAGGCCTCATCTGTGGCTGTGGTTCACCACAAGGCTCGCCCAATGCTGGCAATGAGTTTGATGATAAGATCAAACAACTGACCGTGGTCGATGCGGCTAAAATAGAATTGGGTTGTGCCAATACCAATGAAGCAGCCCATGGCGAGGATCACAAGTGAGTTGAGGCAATGGAAATGGTAAGGGCAAATGTAATCCTCTCTGTTTTCTCTCTAGGTTTCAGTACATTTTGGCAGCAGCCACTTCCATAGCCACCAAGAACAATGAGGAGACTTTGACCTATCTAAATCAGGGTCAAAGCTATGAAATCAAATTGAAGAAAATTGGAGATTTATCTTTCTATCGTGATAAGATTTTGAAGGTGAGTGAAATGTCTTAAATAGATTTGAGTTAAAGGTTTGAGCTCAAAGGTAAAGCGCGGAAATTTTTATTTGGCTTAGGGTCCGGTCTAATGTACAAACATATATGTACGCTCTCTGTCTCTGCCTTTGGCCGAGTTCAAACTAATTTGCAGCCACAAATTTTTGTTTAAATTGACTCGGTTATTGTTATGGTTGTTTCTATTAAGACTACAAGCGGTCAGCTTTGAGTGTGTGTGAGTTGTCGTTGCAGTTATTGAAATATTAAAGTTCTCCGCGTGTGTGTGTGTGTGTCTCCTTAATTGATTTTAATATGCCCCAATTAAACTTAATTTGTACGCAAAACCACTTGAGCATGCGTAACTGACCACGAGACGACAATTGTATCCCATGGTTGCATGCAAATTTTTTTTGATTTTGTATCTATATTTTTTTCTTCCCCAACTTCCTTTCCAGAGCGTGATCAAAATCTGCTTTCATGAGCGTCGTCTACAGTTTATGGAACGCGAACAGATGCAACAATGGCAACAATCGCGTCCTGGTGAACGTATCATTGAGGTGGATGTACCATTATCTTATGGTTTGTGCCATGTCTCACAGCCATTGAGTTCGAATTCATTGAATACTGTGGAAATCTTTTGGGATCCATTGAAGGAGGTCGGTGTCTACATCAAGGTTAATTGCATTTCAACCGAATTTACACCAAAGAAGCACGGTGGCGAAAAGGGTGTACCATTTCGACTACAAATTGAAACCTATATAGAAAATACAAACGGTACTAGCAGCGGTAATACAACAACAACAACCACAACAACGGCAACAGCAACAACAACAACAACAAACGGTAATAACAACAACGGCTCAACAGCTTCAACCTCACCCGGGCCGGTTCCAACGGCTGGCAATCGAACACCCAATGGAAGCAACTGTAGCGGCAGCAGCAACAGCAACGGAGCTTCAACGTCCGCGGCCGGTGTCAATGGCAAACAGGCGGTACATGCAGCTGCCTGTCAGATTAAGGTGAGTTCTAGAGAGACGAGATTTTTTGGTTTTGAAATTGGGTAAATAAAACAAGAAATGTTCATTAAATTAAAGTCAACTCGATTTGAATAACTTACAACTTTATTCACTTTTGTAGTCTTTGGAATTATTTGAAAATAGTCGACATGTTGTGAATATGTATGGAATATTTAGTGTTAAGGTATTTTATCGATATGGTCACACTGTAAAAATAGTAGAAATGAATGAATACGAACGCTGTAAATAAAATGGACGAGATAGTAGTGGACAGACAGATAAAAACCCGTAAATAAACATTGTAAATAGAAAACCGTGTGTGTAAATAAAAGAAAAATAGAAGAAATCCCACAATACTTCTTGCTTCCTATTTCAAATTCTCTGCAAATTTTTGCCATTTAGTTTCTGGCTTTGAGCAGATTGTATCTTTAGATTACAAAGTTTTTTGTAAAGGTGAAAATGAGAGTACACAAACGAACTGATAAACACGGAAACTCACAAAAGATACTCGAAATGAGCTAGACCTTTTTACAAATGGAAACTAATGTTAAACCGACTATTCGACTATTCAGAAGCGAGAACAAGCTTGATTGTATATAAAGAGTGAACTACTTAAGGGGTTATATGCAGTTATAAGGCCGAAAAATGGGTATTTTTTTATAAATTTATTGAGGAAATGTATTTTGTTTTCCAAAAATTTAAAGTTTTGATTCATTTAGTGACAACATTTTAGTTTATAATCTGGTGTGCTCCTGCAGACTATCTCATGAAGGTCTTCAAAAAAAAAACAGGTGTTTGGCGGTGGGGACCACGATTTCTCTGGTATAGTTCATCCGAAATACTAAAAAGTTTCTTTAAGAGGATTAAAATAAAACCTGGTAATGATCGGAGGAATAATCGAAATTTCAATTTTGGTTATCGACCAAAATTTTCACGTAATTTATTAAAAAAAAAAAAATATAAATAAATATATACCGACAAAGATTTATGAGAAGGTTGTGTAAAAATTTCAAACCGATCGATACAGCCGTTTTCGAGAAATCGTGGTCAGCGACAGTTAAGAGAAAAACGCCTTTAAAGTTTTAGCTGCACTGTAAATTTACCTGATAATTCTTTACAAATGTAAGTGTATCTTCGAAAATAATTTGCGGATTTACCCAGCCAGCAATTTGGCAAACGTTATGCAAACCAAGCTTAAAGTAAGATTGCTTTTGCAAGCGTTGTCGTATGGCAGCCTATAACATTTACAAAACACTTGCTAAAGAATAACTATTTGCGCATGTCGTTTCGGCGACCGAGAGAAATTTCGTGCTCGCTCTCTCTCTCTCTCGCTCTCTTCGAAAAACTTCTGATCTTTTCCGTCTACGCAGCTGCAACTGGCAAGGAAGACAGAAAAAAGGTATCCTTGAGCAAAGGCAAGAAAATAATGTGTATCTCATTCTCGTTGTCTTTCTTGAAGAGCGAACAAGTGAAAATTTTTCTATAAGAAAAAGTAAATGCGGGCTTAAATTTATTTAATGTCAGCAGAAATAATATTACTGCGGACAAGACATGCATTCGAGCCTTCACTGTCGCCTCTGCCATTCGTCGTAAGTAACAATGCTTACTTGCAGTTTTTAGTTAACTATTTACATTTATATTAAAATTCTATTACAGAGACTTTCACTCTCCTATTAGGAAAGGAAGAGGACTTTGTATTTCCCTTAAAGCAGGCAAAACGCTTTTTATTTTTTAATTTTTGAATAATAAAATACACCAGTTCCAATAAATGTTTAAAACGCTTTTTTTCACTTACAATACGTGTTTTGTAACCGTATTTACAAAGCTTGTGAAAAGCGTTCAAAAATGAATTATAAAACATGTTTTGCAAGCGTCTTTTTAAGCTTATAAAGATGGGTGCATTTCGATTATAAAACGCTTACTTTGATGCGTTTTATATAAATTTAGCAGCGTTTTGTAAGCGTTTTTCTTATATTTGAACGCTTACAAAACGTGTATTTTTATATGAAATTGTTTGCTGGGTTACTTGAAGTTTTCTGCGTGTGTGTCTTAAATGCATATACATTAACCCTTTATATATCATTGACTCCGATTTTGATGCGGTTTTTACCGGATTTTATTTGGTAAAAAATTTATAGAACATGCAAAAAAAAAATTGAATTTTTTTAAAATTCTAAGTGCGTAACCTCAGTTCACAAAATTTTCGTATATTCGGCTCGGAAGATTCGCTTCCTGATTTACACTTTACATATTTATCCAGTGCTTTGTTTCTTGGAGTGAACCATTGAACCGAATCCACGAATAATACGCTTCCTGGTTTTAGAACTGGTTTTGTCAAGAAAAACGAGGCCAAAAAGTCAGAGTGTATTGGTGTGCGAAAATAAAGCGACGTACACTAGCTCTGATCTGCTTCATCGAATTTGGCGCTGAAGCTGCAGGCTGTCTGAAAAGCCTCGTAGCTTCCGCTTTGTCGGAAAAGCATAATCTGTTCGTCCCCTGGGGACCAGTCGAGGCCAGCTCTATTCGAGAATCATTTCTTAACGTAGTTAGACCGTGTTTAATCTAAATTAATGATTTTCCCCTAAGCTGTATGGCTCTGCGTACTTGCGGAGAAAGTAATTTAGCTTACTTGATCATATATTTGGTCAATATGGAGCATAGGTCTAGTGTTACCAGACTAAAGAAAAAGTTACGACGAAAATTGAAGTTTGTGGTATTTTATTAACCAGGGTTGGTTGTAAAAAGTGTCAAATTACCTGTATCCCACCAATAGATATGAAATATGTAGGGATATCGATATCGAATAGTTGTAGCTTCGGCCACAAAGAGGGAGGTTTTCTGAAGGCATTCTTTTGGATATTACTAGTATTACTGATATTACTAATATCCAAGAGAAAACCGACTATAAATCCGCAACCGTGCCTTCAAATTTTTTCTTTGAACCCTTTCCAAGTTCTTTCTGTTAACACGCAACCGCGTGTTTACAAGCCTCAGTGAAAACGGTTAAAACTTTTCATGACTGGTTTTTGGCATCTTCCTTATGATTTTCGTCATCGCTGATTTAAACCTAGTGAAGGTTAAATTATAGTTTTCATTTTAATTATTCGTCTCGGGAGGCGGAATGTGGACTAATATTTTGCGTGTAATAAGCTACATACGTCTACGTCCAAACCCCATAGTAAGCTACAAGAACCATGTTATGAACCGAACCGCTGGTTTTACAATTGCTCCGCTGACCTATACTAGACGAAGGGTTTGAATGTTTGCGCTTGGCAAACTTAAGTATGACCAGATGCGTTTAACATATCGAAAAGTTGAACCGTTTTTATCATAAGTTTATGCCCAAGGTTTTGAAATTTTATCTTGAATTAAATTGTACGTTTTGAGTAAGAAACAGAAGCAAAATCTAACAAAAGGGCGCTACAACAATTTAGTTTTTGTTTGCATTTTATAACCAATATTTTCTAAAAACATTTTGCCCATAACTAAAGCTTTTCTTCTCCTATATTACAGGTTTTCAAACTAAAAGGCGCCGATCGCAAACACAAGCAAGATCGCGAGAAAATCCAAAAGCGTCCACAATCTGAGCAAGAGAAATTTCAGCCCAGCTACGAGTGTACCATAATGAATGATATATCATTGGATTTGATTGCCCCAGCCACAACCACGGGCTGCTATAGTCCCGAATAGTGAGTATTCAGAGTAATTATTGTCTGTGTGTGTTTATAGAAACGTAACACATTTCACACTTAAGTATTGCTGCTTTATTTTTTTTTATCAAATAACTTATTTACATGCGAGTTAGAAGATGAATTTATGAGACAGCTTAACGGTTAAGCCATTTTGATTTATTTCATTTATTCCGTTGGGTACAAGTGCAATGAGTTATGAAGGCAAGTCAGAGCCATTTCATGCTCAATTATTTGCATAACTACAAGTTCAAGTGCAGATGCATACGTAACATACTTACGTGGAATTTTCCACAGAGAGAGATTCAATTTTATTTTGGCATTCGAGCGTAACAAATTGATCACAAAAGAAATCAATTGAAATGAGAGCAAATGGCAATTACAAATTCAAAAGAGGCCGGAAACGGGTTTGCCAGAGATTGAGAGAGAGAGAGAGAGAACCGCAGGATTTCTCTAAAAGAGCGAGAGAGGGTGTGTACTTTTCCTTTTGCTTGCTAGATTATTTATTTTTATTTATAGTGCAAAAGTGGCTTTTAACCGGTTTTTGTTTTGTTTGCAGGGCTAATCGTGATGTGCGCTACTTGAGGTTAATGGGAAATCATATGGGGGGATGATAGTATATATCATATAGTAGTATGTATATTATATTGTTAATAGCATTCCATTGATCGCTGATTTAATGCTAATTAATCAACAACAATAAACCGATAAGAGCCAAGTCTGTGTGTGTGTGTGTGTAGGATCATAAATACAGAAAAAAAACTGTACGCAAATTTTTTTTTAGCACGATCAGTGCTAAGTTATATTGCAGAGGGAAATGAACTAATTTTTTAGCATTCATTTAGTTCTGATTTAAAAAGTTAGAAACAACTAACAAATGTTTATAATAATTACTAAATATTCCAACAGTTGAAAATATAAAAAAGTTTACCGCAAAATAATACAACGTTTAAGTATACCTCAAAACGACGACCTATCTGAATACAAATACAGAAGTGTCCGTGAAAACTCCAGATAATTTGAAAAAAAAAGGTTTGTATATCCATTAGAAATTGTCCGGTTCGTCAAACTAACCTAAAGCAGACTTCCTGAAGAAGGCAGCAAAACTGCCGAAACGCGTAGGAGAACAGTTGAGCTAAACATGGCAAGAAAGACGGCCGAATACAAGCCCTGAGAATATCACTAACCTTAGTTAAGCCGAACTTGGGTGTCTCATGCTGAGTTTGACGAGCAGCGAGCCACAAACATAATAGCAGCCTCATGCTTAGTCAATTTTAAGTTTTAATAGAATTATCGATATTTTAATCGATAGACAAACAGCTGTTTCCCAAACTTGCTTTGTTTATTTTGTTAATTGTTAAAACAAAAAGTTTCGCAATGGAAATGGAATTGGAAGAGATCCAGAGGAAGACAGAGGGACGCCTTATTATATTACTGTTCCTAAATGATGCCAAAATTCAGGTTAACGAAATCCATATGTATACTAATTCTTGCTAGGATTAGAGATCAAGTGTTTTCTTAATGCAGAGTGCAGAACGTTCCTATCTACTGTGTATACAACACCGCTCTGTGACAGAGACGTTAACACATCGACAGTATACGCATATACTGCTCACTTTTGCAACAACAAAGCAGTGTTAAAGAGCGCTCTCTCACATGGCTAATTATACACACGCAACGCTAAAGTGAGCATGTGTGTTTTGCCAAACCTTAATTTTAGTGGCGCTTCAATTTATCATGATTTTAACATGAATCGTGTATTGTTGTCAGTGACCAAACTTTAAGGGCACTTTCCGCCTTACTTCTTAGTCACGTTCCTTCGTCAAGCCGTACAGTTAATCAAGTGTCCCACACTGTTGCATGTGAAAAGAATGTAGAATGCCAATCACTTCTTTTAGATAGCAAAGTTTCCAAAGTTTGTTGTCGACTGCCGTTTTCAATCACCTGGCGGTAAAAATGCTTTCACTTTGATTCATTGCAAGCAATCTTATTCATCTTTGTTCGAAAAAAAAGAATGACCAGCAACAACCAATAGCAGTAAAAAACAAGTAAGAAAGTCGGTCAAGCTAGACTATAACATACCAAAGTATGTATATATCTGATCAATTTAAGTTAGAAGCCACACCAAGTGGCAAAAAAACCCTAAAGTGTGGGAACCCACCTAGCATTTGGAAGATAATTTTAATAAGAATCACCTTGAAGTGTCGTTTTCGAGCTCTTTTGACTAAAAAGAGATTTATTTCATATGCGACTTAAGGAAGACTCGAAAATGACTCACGCAAATGCTCAAAATGTGATTCATTTAAAATAGTCTCGAAAATGACTCGAAAAGGAGTCGAAACTGATCAGAAAAAGTGATAGAAATGACTCTTTATGAAAAGTCGCGGCTAGGGTCCCTTTTTCTCCCGACAAAAGTATCATATATGATCAGAAAACGAGCGCATTTATGACTATTTTAATCAAAAAGAGGACTCGAAAAAGACTTGAATGTGTTTAGAAATTTCAAAAATGCTGGCTGCTAATACGCAGCCGAAACTGTTAAAGCTAGAAATGTACAGCTTAGACTGTATTTTGCATTAGTGTTCATTATTTGTTAAAAATTCAACTTTTAATTCCATTCTTAAAACGGTGAACAAATTTGATTGTGGAAAATATCATTTTTGGATTGAAGCTGACTGCGCGGAACTAACCAAAACATCTTTTCAAAACCTTAATTGATGAGAAAAAAATTTTAAAACAAACAAATCTTTTATATATTCAGTTCCTTCTGATTAGACTAGATTTTATTTGCCAAACTGGATAATTGAGAACAAAAACTTGTGTATGATGCACTTTCATTTATTTTAAAGACAGACAATTATATTTAACTAGCTGACCCGGCAAACGTTGTTCCACTATATAAATTGTTTCTAGTTGCTGACCCGCTGTATTGTGCATTATTTCTGTTGAAAGCATGAATTAATGTATAATGGATCGATGCCGATGAGCCCGTTCAATGGTTCTGGTGGCGTTTCAATTTCCGGTAGTTGCACTTTTCCTGATGCGCCACACATTCGCGGACTCATTTTTGAATTTGAGCGCATAACAATTGGGACATTCTTTGTCCATATCCTCAATCGGGACTTTCGGATGAGCGGAATATTCGATATCTGGCTCATACTCGAATGTGAGCAGAAAGACACAAAGCAGATGTAAATGCTCGAATGTAAATGTTGGAGTTGTCGGTTAATTGTTTTGCGTGTGTTAAAATCTGTCCGGCGCGTTTTTGTCTTTGCCCCAATTGTTGTTGCTGACTTTGGAAAGCTCGTGCCTCTTGTGATTAAGATGATCGCAGTTGCGACATTCTGACACGCGTATTTCATTAATTTCATGTAATTGGTGCACTAACATTTCGCATGTGTGCCGCTGCATTCGTTCTACGGCCCAAATAGCCACCCCTACGTATTGCTGACATTGTTTACTGTAAATAAGAAACACAGAGTGACACAGATAAGCAGCCTGTTGCGTCATCAATTCAAATGAATGTTCTGCAGTGGGACACCTAAATCAACTAGCCCTATGAAATGTAGTTAAAAATCTATTCTACACTTGTCAAATATATACAAAAAATGAATGAGAAGGGCCGATACGGGATGCGCACACACTCAAAACCTTAGTGTTTTTTGCTACAAGCCTGTCTTTGGGATTCCCAAGCGGTCATAGTAATAATGTCATGAGGTACCTTTTGCCAACACTCTAAGGACAGGCGCACACAGCTGAAGATTGAATTGGTATTCATGAAATAGCTATACTGTCAACCAGCCTCCTTTGTGGTGTTAAGCGTGTGTTGTTTTAGAAAAGTTATGGACAAAATCATAACTTAAATGACCTAAAGCCTGCCTAAGGGTTCCACGCTTATAAAAAAAATGTTCAATAAAATCGGTGAAGCCGTTTCAGAGTAGATTGCTAACTAACATATGACACGAGATTTATAATATAAATTTTATATACCCATATATTTTCCGCCCAAGCTCAAAATATAAGAAATTTAAAACTAGTCGAAAGCTGTGCGTTTGACTAAATTTGTAACCACAAAGACATTCCCATTATAAGCTAGGTAAAAACTCGAGAAACGAATTGGAAAAATACAGGCTAAAGTTGGATTTAAATTTGAAATTTTCGTTTTCTTAAATACCGTTTTCATTAGCGGTCTACGATTTGGTTCCACATCGATAAGCAGTGCATTTAGCGTTATGACTTTCGATGCGTGTAGGCTGAGTACTGAAAACAATATTAAATGTATTGAAGAGTCTGTACGAGGAAAATAAGACTGCCGTATGGGATATAAATAACCTTTCGGAGTGGTTTGAGACAAATCGGGGAGTCAAGCAAGGTTGCATCATAAGCCCGCTGTTATTTTCTTTGTTCAAAAATGATATCGGAGACCAACTTAATGGTGACGCATGTTTTGGAAATACGGTCTTCAAAATACTGATGTATGCGGATGACATGGTTCTGCTTGCTGAATCACCATCGACGCTCCAGGAGATGATAGACGAAGTACAAGATTACTGCCAAAAATGGGGACTAGTGATAAACACGGAAAAATCTAAAGTGATGGTAGTCTGGAATGGAAGAGGAAGGATGGCAAGAAATGACAGCTGGACACTCGGTAACATTCAACTGGAATCGGTTAAAATGTACATACAAGTACTTAGGACTGTTAACCCCAAATATTTCCTTTAAAAAGCACATCGAAATCAAACTTGGTGAGTCCAAAAGAGCGTTAAATAGCACGTGGAAAGCACTCATGGGAAAGAAAAGTGTGAGCGCTAGTACAAAGTACAAAATGTTCCAAGCAACTTCCAGATCGATTATGTGCTATGCTGCGGAAGTTTGGGGATGGGAGGCGCATGAAGATGTGGAAAAACTGCTAAGGTTCTTTGTAAAAAAAAATATTCTATCTCGCAAATAATACGCCAACTTATGCCATTCATTTGGAGACAGGACTACCGGAATTGTTTGAATACACGATGCAGACCCACTTTAACTATATATTATAAATAAAATAATGATGCTACCGGATGAGAGGTACCCAAAAATAGTAGCAACCAAAGCTTCTTCAAAATTTTGAAATATTGTAGTAGTCGGTTGTGGTTTCGTTGAAGTACTTTCGAGCTGAATCTCAAAACTCTTCAGTTTATTTGCATTTTGTATAGTGTAGCGTCTGTCGAAGTTTGTGAAGGTCAACTTGCTGTACACAAGTTCAGTAAACAATATAAAAATTTGTTATATGATCAGTGTCTACGGTTGGTAAGGGAATATTGCACTTTAAAGTGGTTAGTCAACCACAGCAAACGCTATCAAGTATCCTATTATGCCCATACATGGTCGGATAAGTCTCTCTCCTATATATATATAGTATGTATGTAGGGCAGAGTACACAAACCGGCTACACACAGACAGACAGACCGACACACTTAACCAAGAAATCTCACCGACGCAAAATTGCTTTTTGCTTTTTGTTGATTTCTTATGCGGGCATTCGTGAACATGCGCTTGTATCGAAAGGATCACGCCGGTCGTTGTTCTCGCCAGCCATATTGTGGTCTTTATAAAATTTGTAAAAATAAACAATAATTTAAGCAAAATTCTCAAATTAATAAATAATTCTTGTATTTTTACAGTATGAAACTTTGGCCAAACTCGCCGGTGCATATACCAAAATATGATGGAATGTTGCCATTTGCGGCCAGCGCATCGCCAGCCACTAGCAGCAGCCCGATAGCGATCAATTCAGTGACATCAACAAATTCGCCAACATTGAAACTAATGGATGCCACCAATATGGTCTCGCCGCAGCATGTGCCAGCGGATATTGATGATTATGTATGTACACGAAGAAGGGAGAGAGAAAGAGAGAGAGAGAGAAAGTATAACTTTGTAAATTTCATACAGAATCAGAATATAATGCCGGAATCAACGCCCGCACAAGTGACACAATGGCTGACCAACCATCGTCTGACGGCCTATCTCAACACATTTGCCCACTTCTCGGGAGCGGACATCATGCGGTAAGTGTGTGTGTGTAAGAGAGAGAGAGTGCAATTTCTTTTATTTTCTCTTTTTTTGTTTATATATTTAGCATGTCCAAGGATGATTTAATACAAATCTGTGGTCTAGCCGATGGTATACGCATGTTCAACATTTTGCGCGCCAAGTGAGTACCAACCAAAGACTCGAGAATATCTAGATGAAAACAGACAAAAAACAAATTCATAGAAAAAGGGGGGTTTTTTTCCCCCCCCTTTTTTTTTAAAGGTTTTTTTTTTTGTTTTTTTTTTGTACTTTTTTTTTTCTACATCCTTTTATTGGCCCGATGCTTGCATCACAACCGTTTGACGGTCTCGGCCGCTGCAACCAATGTCCGCCAGTCGCTTCTGCTCCGTGCGAGCTGGCACCAGTTTTTCACGCCAAGCTTGGAAATGTCTTTCCGCACCTGGTCGTCCCACCTTAGAGGTGGTCGTCCCACCTTGCCATGTCCCAGTTCTTTCGCATTCCTCTTGTAGACCATTTTTGCTGGAGCTTGTTCATCCATACGGGTAACATGTCCCAGCCAGCGCAGCCGCTGTTGCTTTATGCGCTTGACCAGACTAGTATCCCCATAGAGCTCATACAGTTCGTCATTCTTTCGGATGCGAAAATCCTCGCCAACTTTCAAAGGTCCATAAATCCTGCGAAGAATCTTTCGCTCGAAAACGCCAATCGCCGCCTCATCCGCTGATGATATTGCCCATGCTTCTGCGCCGTATTGCAGGACTGGGATGATAAGCGACTTGTATAGCGCTATTTTTGTTCTTCGCTTGAGGTCTCTGCTCTTGAACTCCCTACTGAGCCCGTAGTAGCATCGGTTTGCGAGCGTGATTCTTCTTCGGATTTCCAGGCTGATGTTGTTGTCGCCGGTTATCATCGTTCCGAGGTAGACAAAGTCCTCTACAACTTTAAAGTTGTACTCTCCCATTGCAACAGATTGCCCAAGACGCGTGTACTTCTGTTTCGAGGACACTAGGTACTTCGTCTTGTCCTCGTTCACCGCTAAACCCATCAGTTCCGACTGCCTCTCAATCTCTGAAAACGCCCTGCTTACCGCCCGTTCGGTTTTGCCGATAATGTCAATATCATCGGCGTATGCGAGTAGCATTACATCTTTATTAAAGATGGTGCCCGATCTGTTGGCATTTGGGCACCGGCGGAGTATATACTCCATCAGCAGATTAAAGAAGTCACACGATAAGGTATCACCCTGCCTAAAACCTCTTTTGGTATCAAAAGGCTCGGAGAGGTTCGTTCCTATTTTGACGGAGCTTTGAGTGCTTCTCAACGTCATCATGCAAAGTCGAACGTACTTTGCTGGTATACCAAAGGTAGACAGGGCTTCAAAAAACCTTGACCTTATCGGTGTGTCGAAAGCGGCTTTGTAATCGACAAAAAGATGGTGATTTTCGATGTTTCTCTCATAGGTCTTCTCCAGGATTTGGCGTAATGTGAATATCTGGTCTGTGGTGGATTTACCAGGTCTAAAGCCACACTGATAAGGTCCAATCAGTGTGTTAATAAGCGGCTTTAGACGTTCACAAATAATACGCGACAGAACCTTATATGCAATGGGAAGGAGACTGATCCCGCGGTAGTTGGCGCAAACTGCAGGGTCTCCTTTTTTAAAGATTGGGCATAGGACACTTAGATTCCAATCGTCGGGCATGCTTTCGTCAACCCATATACGGCAAAGAAGTTGGTGCATGCACCTTACCAATTCTTCCCTCCAGCCTTGAACAATTCAGCGGGCAGCTCATCCGCGCCTGGTGATTTGTTGTTCTTTAGCCTTTGTATGGCTAAACAGACTTCCTGTTGGGTCGGCGGGTCTATCTCTATGTTGTCGATTGGTGGCATCGCTACTTCTCTAGAGGCGGCATCATGTTCGTCATCGCCTCCCAGTAGGTTGGAGAAGTAGCTTCTCCATTTGTTAAGCGCCACTTGCGGATCGGTGACCAGATTCCCGTGTTCGTCTTTGCATTGTGCGACTCTGGGCTTAAAACCTTCTGTTAATTGCTTAATTTTTTTGGTAAAATTTTCGAGTCTCACACATGCCGAATAACATCTCGACTTCCTCGCGCATGCGCCTTTCCTGCTCGTTCTTTTTTCTTCTAAAGAGGCGCTTCTCCTCTTTCCTTTTCTCCCGGTATCGCTCCTTAACAGCCCGCGTTGCTCCCGACTGCAGAGTTCTCCTGTAGGCTGCGTCTTTCTCTGCAGTAGCGCGTCGGCACTCCTCATCGTACCAAGACCGCCTTCGAGGGGACTCGGAGTACCCGAGTATCTCCTTGGCAGCCGTACTCATGGAGTGTGATATACGATTCCACTGTTCGCATATATCGGAAGAAGATGGGGAGGTGTCCCTGAGCAGTTCGGCGGGTTTAGCTGTGTAAGCTTCTCGACGTTAAGCTTTCGACGAGTGCCAGAGCGTGAGGCATGTGCCACACTGAGCCGCGTTCGTACCTTGGCTGCAACCAGGCAATCACACGCACGTCTAGTACACTCGATGAGTGCCTTCCGTTGATCACAACGTGATTAATCTGATTTCGTGTCCGTGGATTAGGGGACTTCCTGGATATCGAGGTGTTCAAATCTGGCCCGCAGCAAAGTCTATTAGCCTCTCTCCGTTACCGGAGGTTGTTTCATGAAGGCTAAATCGTCTGACTGTCGAACCAAAAACTCCTTCTCTCCCGATTTTCGCGTTAAAATCGCCTAGCACGATCTTAATGTCGTGATCGGGGCAGCGCTCGTATAGATGTTCCAGGCGCTCATAGAATTCGTCTCAGATAAGACTAATATTAGATATTACTAATGCACAATCACTTCGGCTTCCATATTTGCAATGTCTCTACGGTACTTCTACAGAGTGTCTACTCCTTGCTCTCGTCTTCGTACATTTTTATAAAGTTTGACCATCGTTCGATTTCTTAAAATACCTTAACACTAACAAAAAACAAAAATCTATTGTAAACGAAGGTGATTTGATTTACCACACACCTGATTAATGAAGGGATTTTGCGGTTTTAAATTTACACACTATTTACACGGTTTTCTATTTACACACGATTTTACAGTACAATCACTTCGGCTTTCATATTAACAAATGTCTCTACGGTTTGTCCATACTATACTACTACTCCTTGGTCTCGTCTTCGACCATTTGTATTCAGTGTGACCATCATTCGATTTCTTAAAATACCTTAACACTAAAAAAACTAATACATTGTGTACGCAGGTGATTTACCCAACACCTTATTTGTATACGAGAGTTTTTCGATTTTTAATTTACACTCTATTTACACGGTTTTCTATTTACACAAGATTCTACTGCATAATCACTTCGGGTTCCATATTTACAATGTCTCTATGGTTTGTCTATACTATACAGACTGTCCATTTGTAAACAGTGTGACCATCATTCAATTTCCTAAAATACCTTTACACTAAAATATCGATATATCCATTAAACTTTCTTTACGTTTTTTTTTCCCCCTTAGAACCATTGCCCCCCGTTTGACGCTCTACGCCAGTCTGGATGGCTGCAGCTTTAATGCCATTTACTTGCTCTCCAACACCGCCAAGGAATTGCAACAAAAGCTATACAAATTGCCTGGCTTCTACGAATTCATTGCCAAGGGCAGCAGCTCCAATGCCGTGGAGAATGGTGGTGCCGCAGCTGCTTTGTATCAGAATTGGAGTATGCATTCCAAATACTCGGGCAGCGGTTCAAACATTTTCAATGAGTCCAACAAGTGCGGTGTGTACATTTCGGGACCCGCTGGCGTACACGTTAGCATTACCGATGAGGTGCTCAACAATGAGCTAAAGGATGGCAGTCTCCATGCATTGGATGTGCAGAATGGCAAGGTTATCTTGAGACCGATCAACAAGCAGGACAACAATTGAATTGGAATATGTGTAGCTTAGTTGTAGCATTGCTTGGGCTCATTGCCTCTAATTTGCCCCCCCCCGCAAGTATAGTTTATAGCATTTATATATATTTGTTTACAGTTCAGAAACATTTTCTATATAGTTCTATATAAGTTTTCATTTGTATGAGATTTCGCGCAGCAATTTTGAACAAGTAACAAATAACAACATGCTTTTTGAAACCAGCAAAAACCCCATTGTTAAATTTATTTAGTGCAAAATAGTATAGATTTTTGTTTCCAGTTTTCTTTTTATGTTCATTTTTGCCCCTCCCCCCCTTTATTTTTTGAATGCATGTTTTAATTTTAAGTTTTATTATCCTACAACGTTTATATATTTGTTTGTTTAATATATATCTATATATGTACCACATAATTTACAACATCAACTAACTTGAAACAGTTGCAAACACATTATTTAAAGTAGTAACACAACAAAAAAAAATGACAAAAACCCCCAAAAAAAAAAAATATACAAAAATTATAAAATATGATTTATCTAAATGCAGTACCACGAATTAAACTGACATTGAACAACAAATGTTTGAGAGTTCAGCTAACAACCAAACAAGATCTATTGTTTTACAAAGCTTAAACTTTGTATGTGATAGAAGCAGCAATAAAGTGTTATCCAGAAGTGGACTGTCAAAAAAAAAATGTGGATTTTTTAATGGTGGATATTTCAAAGGGAACAAATAGGAACGTTGAGTGATGCGTCTGTTGGAAGTGTTTCAAAGGAGAGATTAAAACCGTAACCGAAAAAAAATATTTATATTTATTTACATAACCGGATATCAGTAACGAAACAATGTACTGGTTAATTTGGGTTTTTCCTCAACTACATAGTAAAAATTTCTATAAACTTCAATTTATTTGATGTATGCACAATGACCTTTTTTCATACATACATTGCACCGCCCTGTTGCTGACGGACACAAAGAAAAGAGAGCGAACGAGAAAGTGTGAGTGCAGCTAACCAAAATCTTTACCCTCATCAGCTTTGCTTGTACATACATATGTGATATTTCACTGGACGCTGGAAACTGGAGCAAAATACAACACGCCTCGTGGGTTACAAATGCTTAAATCTGATTTGCTTTTGACTTTTCTTCCCCCTTCGACCTCACTCCTCCCTCACCACCCCTCGTCCTGGTCTTGTCCCCTTTGAGAATAAACTTTGGTTTTATGAAAGTACATAACGACCTTGGTATACGTTGACCAGTGTATATTTATCTACTCAAACTTAACATGATGCTTTTGTAAATGAAATGGTTTTCTATCTTTTAGTTAAAACTTAAAAATAGGCGAAAATACTTCGCTCTATGATATTTGTACTTAGTATTTTCTGGATAAATGAGACCAAAACAGTAAACGTAACCCTAACCGTTATTCGTTTCGATTTGAATCTCTGTTTCAAAGAATTAAGTTCAAGTTTTTCGACGATTTGTAATCATACAATAAGTTCTTGAATAGAAAGGGAGCAGCGACTCCAAAGAAGGTAGGAACACTTGCAGGCTTAAGTCAACTTTTTGAAGCGATTAAATGAAAAGTATAGAGACAAGCGGCTTCAAAGAAGGCAGGAAAGGTAAAAACTAGGATACCAAAGCGAAAACAAAATAGCAACAGTATATAAAAAAAAACCGATTAAAACTCAGAATCTGAACTGGGACGGGAACCGATATTTTTAACTTTTGGTGAACCGATAATTGTAACATTGTAGAAGTACAGTTTCGGTTCTGAGTGAAACATTTATACTGCAAAGCGAGCACTTCGTTTTGTATAAATTGTTAAAAACAGAAAAGTCTTTGTGAAAATATTGCGTTCCTATCAGAGGTTGAAACTGTAACGAATAACGGCTACAATTATGGTTATTGCATTGGCCGATCGCTTTTTTCCCGACTACACCGACTACGGTGTTTCGGGTTTTGGTTAAGGTTACGGTTATTGGGATAAAATATCATTTTGACAGTGCGAGTGTGTGAATGATCTTTCTTACAATCAAACGGAAAACGTGTTCAATTTTATTTAGCTAAGCATGGATAAGACAAAGTGAAATAGACTGATACGGAAAGCCACAACAACTGACACTGGCCTATGCAAATGTGATAGAGAATCGAAAAATGCCTGCCTCTAAATTAAACACACATTTTATGTTTGCATGCTAAAGGCCCATACGGACATCAGAAGTAACGAAAAGATTTATACAAAAAAAATAGAGGGAAGCTAACTTCGGCTCTACCGAAGCTTATATACCCTTGGAGCATGAAAAAATTCTACAAAATTGTGTTGAAATAGATAACATTCATTGAAAAAAAGTTTCACTAGACTCTTTTTCCTGAAGCACGAACAAGTTTTCATACTACTTTTTTAGACCATTTGTATGCAGCTATATATAAAGACGATTTTGAAAATAAGAAAGTATTTGCCATAGAAAACTACAATACGAACTACTTTTTCAACCGATCGTTCCTATGGCAGCTATATGCTATAGTCATCCGATCCGGCCGGTTCCGACAAATGTGCAGCGTATTTGTACCAAAAGACTTCGTGCAAAGTTTGGTTAAGATAGCTTTAAAAGTGACGGAGGAGATAGCATAGAAACAGACGGACGGACAGACGGACATGGCTATATCAACTAAGCTCGTCATGCTGATCAAGAATTTATATACTTTATGTGGTCGGAGATGCTTCCTTCTGTGCGTTACAAACATCCGGACAATTTTTATATACCCTCTCCAAGGGAATAAAAATAAAATTGTTTACATCAAATAACCTTTGTTTACATAACCGGTTATCAGTACCGAAACAGAGACAAATATACGGGTTAATTTCGGTTTTTCTACTACTGGTAAATATTTCGATTTGAACATTTTACGTACATACTTTGCGCCGCACTGTTGCTGACGGGCACAAAGAAAACAGAGCAAACGAGAAAGTGTGAGAGCAGCTAACCAAAATCTTTACCCTCCTCATCTGTGCTTATACATATGTGATATTACACTGGATGCTGGCTATTTTGCTAAACCCGAAACAGAATAAGGTTAATAACCGTAATCCGTACCGTAACCCATATCCCACAACCATAATATAACCGTAACCGGAAAAAAGCGATCGGCCAAAGCAGTAACCGTAACCCTAACCGGACCTAGGACCTGAACCTAGGCTCACCAACCTTGAAAAACCCGCTCCGTGACGCTGTACCCTAAAAGCTTCGCAGGTTTCAACCCCTCTTGATTTCTAGAAAGTTTGTAGCCCCGGTTCCTTCAACATTTTGGTATTAAAAATAAGCTTTAGTAGCTCATTTTAGTGAAATTCAAATTCACAACATGAATGTGTCCAATAAAAAGATTTAGATACAGTACAATGTTTTTCCAGTATTTCCACCCATTTGTGGTAAAAAAAAATGTATCGGTAAGAGGTAAAGGGTAACTATCGAAAAGCTTCACATTTTTGCCCCACAAACAAAACCTTCATAAGTAACTTCATGAAGGAAACTTCGTCGTGTAAATTCGGACTGAGGCGAATATGAAAGTTGTGGCAGATATTCTAACTGAAATTCTTGCTCTTAGACCGTTGATTAAAGGGTGCTTCTGGCTTTTGTATTTCAGACTATTAATGTTTTTCCATTTTTCAAAGTGGTCGTCAAATATAATTCCGTGAGCATTCCAAAATACTGACGCCATAACCTTGCCAGCTGATGTTTGCGTTCTCGAAAGTTTTGGACACTTTTCAACAATTTTCGATTGAAATTTGGAGTGAAATTATGTTTAATGGTTTATTCACGGTTTATTAGGGCCGAGGAAAGTCCCCATTTTTGTGCTGAAACATTGTCAATCACTATTCGCGCCGAATTTTTCGTTTTTTTAAAATGTGGATCCCTTTGTACCTCTCTTTTATCGAAATCTTTTTGTGGATCACCTATCCGCCAATTTATGTGGACCTTATTTAATCTTGTTTTCTGGGGAAAGAACCTTATTAAGACATAGCGCATTTAAAAAATTTTAGGGTAACAGTAGTGTTCACATGCAAACTTGTCAAGAATGGAAACGGGAATAAAAATTGTTCATTCCTCTCTTCCATCCACTGTCAAGATCACAGCACGACTTCTAAAGTAACCGGCACCAAGCTGACAAACATTTTTGTCTGTCGCGACTTTGTGAGCGTCCATGATTTTAAGAAATTGTGTTGCTTTATCTTGTAGACAATTTCGAGTTCACAGCTGGTAAAAATATATCATGCATCAGCACCGCTTGACCATAATTGGGAACGTATAGATTCCAAAGTCTTTCCCAAAAATTAAAAGAGACAATATTTTTGGATAAAACTTTGACATAACCGTTTCGTTGAACCAATATTTACGAACTAAATATCAAAACAAATTGACTTCATGGCTGCCACTCTTCAATTATAATTCAATTCAAATTGGTTTTCCCCCTTGTTCCCCACCCTCTCCTCCACAGCTCTCGACTCTTTCCCATTTCCCCCACTCCCTCTTCCTGCGCTCTCTACTCTTTCTCGTCCCCCTCACTTCAATGTTGCCCGAACGCAATAGCTCATTTATTTGCCCCATACAAACTTTTCTTTGGCGTTTTCACCTACTTTTTGCGGTTAAATTCTCCAAATTTTCTTTTTAACTAAACGAAGGTCTATGCCAAATCTTCGATATCTAGGATAAGCAGTTTTGGTTGTGGGTTTGACCTACATAAGCATGTTTAAGGCTTTCCTTTTCACTCACATTTAGAGGAAGAGAGTATCTTAAAAAATGTGATCGCGCAAACAACATTAATATGTGTAAATATTTACGTTTTCATACGAACAAATTGGCAGTGAAATAACAAGATAATAAAGAGTTTATGTTCCATAAGTGACAGTCCTCTCAGACGGACGGATATGTCTTTCTAGAGTCTAAAAAGCTTTCTTCTTTCTTCTATACAAAAATTATCGTCGATTGGAATCGACTGCTCAACGTCAAATAATTCAATTTTAACTTTAGAATGAAAATCGATTATACCAAATTGTTTTAGAGTTTTTTAGGTCAACCCTGATAGCTGAGAAGCAAAGGCAACTCTCTGTCTAAAAGGGGGAATCCCCTTTATTCTACAAATTTATTTATTCGACTTTATTCGGAAGACAAAATTAATCAAAATTAAAAGTAAAAAATGAATCATTTATATAAAATAGTTTTTATACTAAGCCTTCTTGTCGCAGGTAAATCAATAATTCACTTGCATTTACCTTCACTCAGTAATACTTTTCGGCAGGTCTTAAAGGCGACTGTCGTATTACCCAGTATATGGTGGAGGGCACCAATCGCATTTTTATCTATCGTGATTTGAATGGAGCTTTTCAATTGCAGCGTACAGAAGTTGTCCCTTTTGGGGTTACTTTATGCATGTTTTGCACTGAAACGGACATGGTGGAGACCCAATGTCAAAATAATGGACAATTTTCCGTCCCTCTGCCCATGAGATGTTACAATCCCATTAATCCTACACTAACTAGAGTCAAGGACAATGAATGTTCGGGAGCCATGTATGCTGTGGGCTATGTAATTGATAGACAACCATTGGAACTCTATCGAACATGTTTTGATGCCAGCAGTGGCAGAGTTTTGTACTCGCAAAGCTATGTTTATTTTAAAACCTTCTGTAAGTAAATTTTATAGCTTCACAAGAAGATACCTAAACCTATACTCTACACAGTTCCCAAGCGCCCATTTGTGGATTTTGTCACAGATGAGCTGGTGACTCCCGCCGAGGCGGCTGCCTATATGAAACACCACATTTACGATGCATTTACATCGATTTATGGCAATGGGCAGAACTATTTGCCCAATTCGCGTGCCCTTATTATAAATCGCGGACATCTGGTGGCTTCGGCGGATTTTCTGTTTGCGGATCAAATGGGCAGCACTTTCCGCTACCTAAATATAGTGCCCCAAATAAAATCCATCAACGATGGTAATTGGGAAAAAATCGAACGTTGGGTGCGCAGTCAAATCCCACCCTCAAGTCCATTTCGTGTGAAAACCGGAGGCATTAATATTTTGATGCTTGCCGATGACAGAGGCATTTATCGTCCAGTTTACTTGGCTGGTTCCAAAATTCCCATGCCCGAGTGGACCTACAAGGTGGTTAGGGATGTCAGTGGCAAGGGGCTTTATGTGTTTCTGACCTACAACAGTAGTTTTCAGCGAGAGAAACCAAATGCCCCGGGCATTTGTCAACAAATGCAATGTCCCATGTGGTTAAGCGACACAGCTTTCGATGGTTACACCTATTGCTGTGATCCACAGCAGTTTCCATATTGAAAGAATATTGAAAACAGTTTTAAGTGATTTCAAATTTTAAGCTAATTTTCATAAATATTTTTGTAATTATGAACAATTTGCAGGGTTTGACAGAAATTATCCTTCGTAATAAACGTCGCCTGAATAATTCAGTATTTTTATTTAACGGGTCTGCACTGAAGTAGTTAAAAATGCTGAAAGCAATTTAACTAGTGGCACACTTACACTGCAACAAAATTGTGGAAATTGTGGGGAAGAAGTCAAAGGTAACCAAAAAGGAAAGGTAAAGTAAAAGTTAATAAAAAAAAAACAAAAAATTTAAAAATTAGGTAAAAATATAAAACGATACCAAAATATTTACAAATTTCAAAAGTATTACAGAGATTTCAATATATCAAAATAATACCACCAGATTCCAATAAAATATATATAAAGAATAAATATGAAAATTTAATATCAAAACTTAAAGAAATCATAATTATAAACCAGAGTCCGGCAAGTTCTTATCTATTTTGTATGAAACGCCGAACTGCGGCAGCGACGTCGACACACCGACAGTAAACGATCTTATACTGCTCTCTTTTGCAACAACAAAGAAGTGCTGAGCGCGCTCTCGCATGGCGCATGCCGAAGTCATGCATCTCTGAGGGTCAGAGAGAGAAGCAGTCACATTTTGCATCCTCTCTTATTACGGAACCCTGCTTTACAATTCACACGTGAGACTCGCACTTACTCTCTTGCGCTCTCAGCATTTACTCTGCAAGCTTGTAACTACTCAACGAATTTTATGGATCTCTGAATGAGTTCGCACGACACTTTAGGGTGCCTGGTTATCGTTAAATAAAAGAACAGATCACCATCAAGCTTCTTTTGGAAAATAACACAATAAGGATGCCTTTGGCACCAAAACACCTTACTTTAAAGGCCAAATCCCTACATTTTTCTAAGGATAAGTGGAAAAACAATCCCTTTCGTGCGGAAGGAAGACTTGTATGTCCCATTCCATGCTGGCATTTTTACCCACGGGTAGAAATTCAAACAAATCACAGTTTATAGATAGAGGGAAGGAGATCAAATAATATTACTACTAAAGTTGCTTGCTGAACAACTTGAGTATGTTCGAGCTAAAGATCCCAGGTATTTTTCAGTTCGTAATGATGATCCCCATCAGATTGAAAAAGGAATGCATATGCCATCGCAATAAATTGTTATTTTCGAAATCATTTTGGAATCCCTGAAAATATTTGAAATACTATCAATACAATTATATTTCAGAGAAGCATTATTGTACATTCCGCATCATAGGATATGAAGAAATTAGACAGAAGCATTGAATTTTCAGAAAGCCTTAAAATATCATATGGATTGTTTACCTTGTAGGAATTTTTTGGATGGTTTACTACCTGAGGTATAAAATATCGATACTTTAGCATATAAACATGATCCGATTCGTTAAAACGAGACAGAACTATTTTGACTGCTTTGAAATTGATTGACTTAAGTGAGACGATACAAAATAGGCTGACCGGCCAAATTGGGTTCTGATATATCATTTAAAAATATCGATTATCCACTATATCGCCGCAAGAAATGACATCTTGGAATACTCCATATCGTCTAATAAATCCCTTGAATTATCGATACAATATTCTACCCTAATTTTAAGTGGCTGTACTTCGGGTTCTATATGTTTACAGGGATACCATTCAAGTATCAAGCTCTAGGATTTTCGTAACCTTTTCTATAAGGTCCACAGTATGTTAACTGGAATTCCATCCTAATAGCTGAAATCTGAGCATTAGGATTTTCTTGGTTGATGTTTCGATGTGGATATCCTTTGCCATTAAGTCCAATAGTGCCGAGGTTGGCAATTTAGGAAATCAGTACATCAAAGTGGTTAGCTCTGATCCCAGAGTTTGATTTAAGTTGGCTTTACGGGGCCGTTTATACATGTAACACACCAGCCAAACGCATGTTGAATTTGAACAAGAGAGCAAATAGCTTTTCAGTCGCTGACCAGCGTTCGAAAAAGCAATCTCGCTCTTGTTGACAAATCCTGCCTTTTAGGGGCCGCGCACACATGCAGCTGAAAGATGAACGGACGGCAGAGCCGAAAGCTTTACTGACAACAGAATTTGATTCAGCACATCTACAATTTTGAAGATGCGCACACATGGAGCTGATCTGAGCTTTTAGCTTATACATTTTATTCTTGCTAGCCACATGGTATCTCCTCGATTGCGAAAATTTAAAAGTGCAGAAAAAATTAAAGCAAAGAAATAAAAATATGGGTTCAGTAGATTTTTAATGTTAAATAGACATTGGGCGAATTTCTTCATTTATGGGCCGTTAGAAGGCCGAAAAATACGTATTTTTATAAATTTATTGTGAAAACATCTAGTTTCAACATCTAAGTTTATAATGGCACCAATGATTTGTAAAAATATTGATCTAGTGTGCTCCCGCAGACGATCTCTTAAATGTTTAAAAAAAGTTGTTATGGTGTCTTTGAAAATTTACCTGACAAGTCGTTATAAATATGCGAGTAACTTAGAAATAATGGGCGGATTGACTTGAAATTTTCTGTAAGTACATTAATACGCGATAAAAACAGAAAATCGATTTTATATAAATATATATTACATAATAAAATTTTTTAAGTTTTATAGCCTATTTCCACCGAAGAAATGAAGCGTCATTTCTTGAAGTTAAAAAGAAATTATGCCATTTCTTCCATATAAATTGTTGTTTCATTTTGCGCTTCATTTCTTTAATTTCTTAAAAATGATGGCATTCCCCATTTTGGGATTTTTTTAAAAATTACTCGCTACTCTGTGGAAACAGAAAGTGTCATCACCAATAATTTGTAATTTTGAATTTAAAAAGTGTTCACAATTTTGTTTAAAATATAAATTATTCAAAAAAAGTTGTGTATTTTGCTTTCTGCTTTACTATGGGAAGGATTAGAGTAAAATTTAAAATAGAGAGACGAGTAAAGTACAATTGCTCCGTACAGTATTTCAACTCTGGATTGGATATAGGCTAGGTAGAGTATTCAAACACTGGGAATTCAAAATTCAGAGACGGGTAGAGTTATGAATTCTCCCAAAATTATTCGATTTTGGGTGGGATTGACTCCTAAATGCACTCGAACTATTAGGTAGCATGAATGCTTCGTAGAAATGTATATAAATATGAAACAAAATCGTGTGTATTATACCACATATGTCTCATTGGTTGATTGGGTGGATTTTATGTGGATTTGATTTCGTCCAAAATAGCAGAATAGCAAATAATAACTTAATAATAAGTTTAGATTGTCATGAAGAGGGGTAAATATGCGGGTAAACAGAAGGTGTACGTCGAACGGTCCAAAATATTTCGAAATTTGCCAAATTCAAGTATGAGTTTAGATTGTCAAAAAGCCGTGTAAATAGAAGGGTAAACATTTGAGTAAATTGACGGTTAAATGCGAAGTGTTAATAAAATGAATAAAGACGGATAAATAGACGGAAGGTAAAGACCGAAAGTTCTAAAAAAATGCCGAAAATATCTTAGTTTTCGTATGATTTTTACACAATCAAGCATTGCACTTGAGTGCGTAGCAGCGAAACACGAAGTAAAGGTTTCAACATGAGCAACAAGCAAACGAACAAGTGTTTCGTGAGAGAACAAAAAGACCAACACGCGCATTGTAAAAGAGCAACACACGTATTCTCTTTCTCTATACGTGTGACGGCTGCGACGCCGTCCCATGGGATAGGCTTCTGGCGGGTGTTTAAATGGATGGTGAAAATCGAAAAATCGCGAAATTTGCTAAATTTTTAATTGAGTTTAGATTATGATGAAAATTTGTTAGATGGCAAATGTAATGTAAGCTCCGTTTGTATCATTTTATCTCCAGCGATCCTATATATTTTCAGGAAAATCTAGCTATATATATAGACTATTAATCGCAAATACAAGATTATGCAAAAAAGCGTTTCAGGTTCTTTTTTTTTTTTCTTTGTTTTTTGTTTCACCGACAAAATTATGATCTCCGTTACTCATCCAATCCTCCCAAGTGTATATCTTTAAAGTTTAAAAAAATGTAATTGAGCTCCTGTTTACCCTTGAAATCATCATTACGCAGCAATTAGTTAACCTAACGACATTTTAATTGTTCTTAGACCTTTAAAAGCGCTCAACTCAATCCTTGGGTACGTCAGTTAACTAAGAAACATTCAAACAGTATGTCCAAGTCGCAACTATTTAATAAATCTGTGGAAATCTTCTACAATGGGCAACATAAAATACTTAATTTATACTCCGTGTGGCCACAGGATGTAATTAAGCCACGCTGGTCAAGAATCACTTACCAAGTCAACTTCTGGCACATTGTGGTCATTTGGTTTGTGCTCTTCAATTTGATTATATTCCTGAATATGGTGCTGAATATAACGCGTATAGATGAGGTGGTTGATGGTTTTGGTTTGTTTGTCACCAGCGTAACCAGCGCCATTAAGATCATGTCCGTAAGGTTCAACAATGTGTCATTTGAGAAGACACTCCAGCGATTGCATGATGAATGCTTCCGGCCCGAGGGAGACGAGGAACAGATGAGTTTTAGGCAAAGCCGCGAACAGAGTCGAAAACTGCGTAACTATTATGCCTTGGTATCGCTGACATCTTTGGGTTTGGTGGTGCTACCCTGCATTTTCTTTGATCGCAGCCGTTTGCCCATACCCACATACAATCCCTTTGAAGGCCATAGCGGATGGTTTGGTTATTGGCTGATGTATGGATACCAGAGTACGGCCATAGGGATTTGCTGTTGCTTTAACATTTGCTTTGATTCTCTATGCTGTTCACTGTTGATATATGTGAAGGGGCAGTTGGATATATTGGCTTACCGTTTGCAGCGAATTGGACAGAAGCAAACCAATAAGGAGACCATGGAAATGGAGATAAAGAAGTGCATACGTTATCACATGGATATAGTAGAATTGGCAGAGACCATAGAGAGATTGGTTAACAAACCGATATCAGTGCAAATCTTTTGCTCGGTGCTGGTGCTTACGGCTAATTTGTATGCTTTGACTTTGGTAAGGAAAGGATTGATTGGGAAAACAGTTGCTCTATAGCTTACTCACTCAATCTTTACAGATTCCCAATCTGACGGTGAAGTTTTTCAAAATCTTTGTCTATCAATCTTGCATGCTGATGCAAATCTTTATCTTGTGCTACTATGCGGGGTGAGTTTAGCTAAATTTTTTAAAGGATTTATAGTAGTAGTAGTAGTAGTAGTAGGGTTTTTATTTTTTGTGCCATATTTAGCGATTGACAAGAGATGCCGTGTGACTAAATCTAATGTAATGTAATATAATCCTTAGGATTATTTTTCTTTTCTTTTTTATATGTATTATTTTAAAAATCTTCAACAATGATTTGATGCCTATATTGAAGTGCTTCCTTGAGGTAGTTTGCTAACACAACCCAATTTTCTCCGTTCAGTATTTTCTCGAATTTTTCCATGCCTATTAATTGGGTTCCCCAGTGTGCTTGCCTGATTTCTTTAAGCACCGGGCATACTGCTATAAAATGGAAAGTGTCTTCCCTTTCATGTAGGTTACACATGCTGCACTCTGTATTAGCTCCCGTACTGTATGGCCTATAGTTGATATGCAACACCTCTGCTCTCGCTTTGAATATCACGGATATTGCCTGTGAGCCGAGAGTGTCAGAGAAATAGTTTTGAACTCCCATGTCATATTTCAAGCTCCTGTAGTACGCTCGGGTTCCACTGCATCTTGCCTGATCTATGAATCTCGTTCGTGCTGCTACTGCCAGGCCTTCCAGTATCTGTTTGTGCTTGTCATTCCAAGAATTTAGGTCTTCCAAAGATAATTGTACGCCGACTTGATGCGCTAGGCTGTCCCACTTATCAAAGAATTGCGATCTACTATGCAAGAGATGCATTGCTACAATTTTTGGTCTATGAGGGCTGAGGTTCATGACTTTTCTTATATGAAATGCATTTCCAACTCTTTATATAAAGCGGAGCTAGCCGGTTTCATAAATGCTTGGCGTGTTCCTTGGCCTTTTGAAAATCCTTTTCAGGAAAGTGGTACACAGCTGCAAGTGTCCCCAAACCGGGCGATAGCACATTACTGATCTCGCCGTGGCCGGCTTATATTTTGTACTGCACTTTACATCCTTCTTTGCAAAAAAGGCATTCCATGTGGTATTTATTGCTACCTTGGAGTCGTGGAGTCGTTGTAATACGTACTTATCGAAAGTCATATTCGGCGTTAGCAGTACTCCCAGGTACTTATATTCCCTAACATTTTCAATTAAGCAACCATTTATGGACCACGTTTCACTAGTCGAGGGGCGTCCTCTCGTATCCTTAAACACCATGACCTTTGATTTCTCGGTGTTGATCCGAAGATTCCATAGTTTTCAGTAGTCTTGTACGCAGTCTATTATGTTTTGCAATTTTTTTTGGGGAGTCTGCCAGCAGCACCATGTCATTTGCATACATGAGGATTTTTACAACTTCTGTTCCGATAGTCATGCCTCCTGGTAGAACAATGGTGATGTCGTCCACAAAAATTGAAAACAGGAAGGGGCTTAAAAGGCAACCATGCTGGTATCAAAAAATTCCGATCTTTGCTTGCCATCCCAAACTGATGTTTTGTTATCTGTGTACGTAGCCTTTGTTGCGTTGAGTATTTTTGTCGAAATTCCGCAGTTACTGAGAAATAGAGCTCTTCGATCAATTGTGTCAAAAGCGGCCTTAAATTCTATGAAGAATTTATACATTTTTTCCTTTCGCCGCAGGTACTCATTCGCAATGGCGGTTTACACAAAAATACTGTCTATGGTTGAGTATCCTTTTCGAAAACCTGACTGATACTCGCTTAAAATGTGGTGTCTATTGGCCCAAGTCGTTAATCTGTTTAACAGAATAGAAGCGAATACTTTTTGTGTGCTATTTAGGAAAGAAATTCCTCTATAGTTACTTGCTTCGGTGGGGTGTCCATTTTTGAAAATTAGGAAGATGATTTGTTGGCGATATTCCATCATCAGGGATGGTATTGTAGGCTAGTTGTTCTTTGAAAGTGTCTGATGAGTTTTGAAGAAATTCCGCTGGTATTCTGTCTATCCCTGGGGCTTTGTTGTTCTTTACCCTATATTTTCCCCCCCAAGGTTTTCTGATCTGGTTATTTGAGCATCAAGTTTTTCATTTATTATTAATGAGAGTGCGAAGCTGATTTCCGATTCACAAGGTACTTGGAGGAGAGCTTTGAAATGTGTTGCTAGCAATTGCATTAATACCATTCGACGCAGCGCTACCATTCGGCTTTCTGGCTATTGTCCAGAAGCTCCTGCTATCATTTATTTTACATATTTCCACTTTCAGTTGCTGATACACAGAGAAAAAAAAATGCAAAAGCTACACGAAAATGTAGGATTTCTACACGTTTCGACCGGGATTTTCAACCCATTACTTTTGTGTAGGTTTTCTGCACGCCGCATGTTGAAATGGGAATGCTAAACGCGGCGTGCAGAAATCCACACGCGCGTGCAAAAAACCTACACGTGGCGTATAGAATTAAGAAAGCCACACGCGCGTGCAAAAGTAGTGGGTTGAATATCCCGGTCGAAACGTGTAGAAATCCTACATTTTCGTGTAGCTTTTTAATTTTTTTTTATTTTACAAATTTATAATTTTTTTACTTACTCTGGTAGATTTAAAATCCCGGCCCCTTGGACTGCAACACGATTGAAATGATGTTTTAGACTTCTCCGCCACGTAATGCGTGTAAGGCAAGGCCTCTAAGACATTACTTGTATTGAATCTGCTAAAGGCACAATCCAATATTTGCTTGCTTGTAATTCTCAAGTTCTAATTCAACGCAATCGCTATTTATATACAGGCAACAGAAATTTGCGCACGATTCGTGTAGATTTTCAACACGCAGCGTTTAGATTTCGTAAATCCAAAAGTACATTTAGTAATCCCACACGTCACGTGTGACAACCAGCTTGCTAAACGAAAAATATGCATTTTTCGTGTAGAATTTCCACACGCGCGTGTAGGATTTCAATATCCAAACGTTAATGTAGAAAACCTAAACGTCCGTGTGGTATTCAGATTGCTACATGAAAAATGTAGAATTATTTGGGGAAATGAGCTGATTTTCTAATGTCGTGTAGACTTTGCCTTTGCACACGCAGCATTTAACTTTTCTACATTTGCATTCAGATTTTTAATTCCTACACGTTGCATGTAGCTTTTCCACACGTCCCGTGTGGCTTTTTGAATTCTACACGCAGTGTGTGCAATTTAACAGGGTGAAATACGTTGCGTTTAGGTTTGACGTTTCTACACGCTTTCTGTATCCAATTTTTTTTTTTTTTTTTTTTTTTTTTGTTTAAAAATTGGGAAGATGATATTGAGAGAAAGTTTGTTGGCGATATTCCTTCATCAAGGATGGTATTGTAGGCTATGGATAGTTGGTCTATGAAAGTGTCTGATGAGTATTTAAGAAATTCTGCTGGTATTCTGTCTATCCCTGGGGCTTTGTTGTTCTGATCTGGTAATTTGAGCATCAAGTTCTTCATTTATTATCAATGGGAGTGCGAAGCTTATTTCCGATTCACAAGGTACTTGGAGGAGAGCTTTGAAATGTGTTGCTAGCAATTGCGGGCTTGCTTTAATACCATTCGACGCAGCGCTGTCATTCAGCTTTCTGGCTATTGCCCAGAAGCTCTTGCTATCATTTATTTTACATATTTCCACTTCCAGTTGCAGATAGTAGAGTCGTTGTTTTTTCCGACAGAGTTCCTTATATTTTGAGTTTGCGGTTTGGTCTTTAATTTATATATTTGGGTTTTGTTGTAGGTATGCTGTTAATTTTTCCCTTAATGTCTGTGCGTTTCTAATTGTCTTCAATTCATGGGGCAGGTGATTCCAAAGACGAATAGCACGCGGAAAGAATTGACAATCAGATGCTGATAGCTTATTTTTAGGGCTTATTACATTTTTCGTTCTTTGAGACGCGGCAAATTTGAACATTGTAAAGAGATAAAAGGGTTCCTCGGTGTTTATAATTTTGTGCAGATAGATTAGGACTCTCAAGCAAATCCATAAATTTAGTTTGATGTTGTATATTTCTTCAGAGAATGCTGAAATGTGATCTCGTCGTGATTTATTAAATATGTACCTAGCGATGTCGTTAAATCCTACATTTAGCCTTTGCCTGCAACTCGAGCTGCAGTTACCAAACACCTCTAATCCATTAAATAGTTTTGCTTTGTTAAATTCAGCTGCCTGATGAGTCCGTTTGTTTTGCCAAGTGCTTGGTTTATATGGTCCTCCCAAAAGTCAACGTATTGTTAAATGTAAATTCTAAATTATTTGCTCTGTCCACATATTCAATATCAACTTTATCTATTTCAAGCTTCTGTAAGGCGTCAGTGTTGTAAATTTTCTTATGAATAACCAAGCATTTTGACTTCTTAGGGTTAATTTTAAACCCGTTTCTCTGTGCCCAATCACTTATTACACGTAGCTCACGGTTACAAATATTAATACATTCTAACACTTTACTTAGCGGACGACTAACATACATTTTTGCATCATCTGCATTCATCTGGACGTCACAGTTAGACAACAAAGTGGGAAGGTCATTTATATACAAACAAAACAGTAATGGTCCTAGAACAGACCGTTGTGGGACATATTCAATAGTTTTAAGAAAAGTAGAAGAGTCTGTTTGGGTAAATTCGGCTTGACTTCTTTCTTTAAGGTACGAGGTCATCATTATCTGCGCTGTTGTTGAAAAATGATATAGTATTCTTAACTTTTTAAGAAGTACATCGTGGCTAACCGTGTCCAGATCAGCGGGAAATAAGAGGTTATTAAAGCAGTATTGAAAATGTAGGTTATGTGTACTAAGATTCCTGGTAACGGTTTTTTTTTTTTGGAAATTTTGGATCTAGGTCATCTAGTCCAGTGGCATTTGATTGACTCAAGGACATCACATTGATTGACACATGCAAAATTAAAACTATTATCACAGTTATTATTTATATGAGAGTTCAGGTACGAAGTGTCATGATTTTCAGGTACTTGAGATAGAACAAATTTACCATTTAGATCGTTTACGTTAATATTGTCAGCAAAGTTAGGTCTTTGTCGCCCAATAGTGAAGAAGTGAACTTAGAATTGTAGTATGTTCGCTTTGAAGATTCACAAAGACTAGTTGTTCTTCTTTGTAGCTTTTTGTACTCCTGTTTCAGAAAATCTGTCTTATATCGTTTCCATTTTTATTAGTGTGGCTTTAGACCTGCTAGATCCATCACAGACCAGATATTCACATTACGACAAATCCTGGAATAGACCTTTGAAACAGGTATCAAAACTTACCATCTTTTTGTTGATTACAAATCAGCCTTCGACACACCGATAAGGTCTAGGTTCTTTGAAGTCCTGTTCGGCCTTGCATGATGACGTTGAGAATCACGCAAAGCTCCGTCAAAATAGGAAAGAACCTCTCTGAACCATTTGATACCAAAAGAGGTTCGAAATTCTTCATCTAGGCCTTTTTTCAATCCTTCTTCTTTTATGCTGCTTGTGAGCATATCCATGGTCAGTTTCATTTCACCTTGTTGCTGTTGAGCTAAGCATCGGTCCAACTCTGATTGATACCTGTGCACAAATCGATTGTTCGACGATGATCGGCATGTGGTCAGAGAAAATTTCTTCTTTAATTTCAAAATCGCTGATTACCTCGTTCCATTTTCCCCCAGCTGCACAGTAGTCGATCGTAGAGCACAATTGTCCACGAATAAAGGTATAATTTCCCTCTGCGTCTCCCTTAGTTCGCCCGTTGAGTACTTCCAAATCGAAAAATTTATATAACTATTTTTTTTGTATGTTTAACAGCGAATTAACTCAACGCAGTTTGGATCTGCCCCATGATTTATATAAAGCCAATTGGGTGAATGGAAAACGCTGTGAACGTAAGCTTTTGCTGCTATTCATGCAATCTCTGTACCATCCCATCAAAATCAGGACTATTAATGCCAGTGTGGCCTTTGATCTGGCTCTATTCAGTTCGGTAAGTAAATGAATAAACTTTTGTGCACTGTAGTCTTGGCCATAATGAGCCTCATTAGCCTTCGTATCCCCCCCCCCCCCTTTTTTGAGTGGTTATAAAACCCTTTCGTTGGGAACATCTGCACACAGTCAGTCATTTCTAGTCATTATGGAACAACATCGGGCCATCACCCAGCAGTTCTACCACTATCAAGTTTCCTGCTTCAAACTCTTGGGCATTTGGCATACATCTGGACCATCTAAACTACATCAACTACGCTTTTGCCTCTTCTTTTTGCTACTTTTGGCCATGTTGTTACTATTTGCCTTGCAAGTGTTGAAATATCTCTCCCAAGTTCAAGAGATACTCAAAGTGTTTTTCATGTTTGCCACCGAAGTGTCCTGTATGACCAAATTGCTGCATTTAAAGCGACAGAATACTCATTTCGCTGAGCTCACCCGGCTGATGCAGTCCTCCGGTTTTAAGCCACAAACTATCAACGAATGGCAGCTGGTAAATAAAGCCAAAATCTCGGTGAATAGATTGAGAGATTACTATGGTCTAATGTCCGTAGCCACAGCCGTTTGGATGTTGTTAGTTCCCTGGCTGTCAAGTAGCCGTCCTCTGCCCTTGAACATGTTTGAGCCTTGCGAACCCATTGAGAGTTGGAGCTGCTTTTCGTTTATGTACCTGTTCCAAATGGCTACTCTGCTGTCCACTTGTTGCCTTAACATTGCCTACGACTCGCTGACCTTTGCCCTGCTCAGCTATATTTTAGTTCAGGTGCAAATCTTGCAGTCGCGTTTGGAGAGTTTACCAGCGGCCTTTAATCCCTTGGATAACCAAATCATAGCTCAAAAATTGCGTGATTGCAGCTTATACTATAATCGTATTGTGCATATTAAGGATTTGGTGGAGCTTTACATTAAGATTCCCTGCTCAGTGCAATTGATATGTTCTATTTTGGTGCTGGTCTCCAATTTGTATGGCATGTCCACCATAACACCTGGGAAAGGGGATGATGCTCTAGTTTTGATTAAATCCGTGGTTTATCAACTGGTGATGCTCTTGCAAATCTTTATTATTTGCTATGCCTCCAACGAGGTGACCGTTCACAGTTCCCGTCTCTGTCATGCCATTTACAAATCCGAGTGGTTTAGCTGGAATAGAGAAAATCGAAAACTAATGCTGCTCATGATGCTGCGTTTTGAGACACCACTTACGATGCGCACTTTGAATTTTACATATAGTTTTAGCTTGGAGGCCTTCTGTTCTGTATGTAGATTTGTTTAAATGTTAATGAAATTTTAATAATTTTTTTTTTTTTCCAGATTGTAAACTGTTCTTACAGTTATTTTGCCTTGCTGAAGCGTGTTAACAGTTAAATTTGAGGCGGGGCGCAGATGGTCACCCTAATACATTTTATTGATAGATGAAGACAATTTAATGTTTTTAAAATACACAATAATTAAAATTTAGAAAATTCACACAATTTAGTGCACAATTCACAGAGAGAGCACATTTGAATTCGAGCACTTAGGGTGTGCAACATATCGATAGGCTTGTAGGCCGATAGTTGCTAGGTCGGAGAGCGTGAGTTGCTCTAATTTGTGGGTACTAACAAATAAATAAATATGATTTGCGTATTTAATAATGAGTTTATTGTCTAGTATACCGACCTATTCTCAAAAAATTAAAAAAAAGGACTCTGTGAACCGCGATTTATTATGTAAAAAAGTCGCTGCGGTCATCCATGGTTTCTTTTGAAATGAATTTTGAAATATGCAGGTCTTGCACCAAAACAAAATGGATATGCTTTTCGTCAAATGTTAAATAAATATTAAAAATGTACAATATTTTTGCGTTTTAAGTCATTCTTTGTTTGAACATGGATTACAACGGCTGTTAATTAACTGTGTGTCAGTTCTTAACATTTGGCAAAACTAAAATATTCAAATTTTTTACATTTTTTCTTTGCCGGATATCTTAATAAAGTTTAAGAACTTGCTAGCCAAACAAACAATTTTCTAAATAAAACCCACTTTTTGACCGATAGTTCCTATGACTGCTATAAGATATAGTCATCCGATTTTGACCAAAACGTCCAAAAGCGTATAATATTAATAATCGCCAAGTGAGACTCTGTTTACATTGAGGCCAATACTCAGATGAGATAAATTTATAGTTTGATACGATATTTCACATGAATAGAAACAATTTCATACAAATAAGATGCCTTTTCAAACGTATTCAGATTGCAAAGCTGTACAAAAATTGTTTCTTCTTTTTCTTCTGATTGGCCCGATGCATGCATCACAACCGTTCGACGCTCTGGGCCGCTGCCATTAATGTCCGCCAGTCGCTTCTGCTCCGTGCGAGCTGCGGACCAGTTGGTCACACCCAGCTTTGGCAAGGTCTGCCCGAACCTGGTCATCCCACTAGTCGAGGTCTCCCCCGCCTGCTTCTTCCTCCGTAGTCAGCCGCCTTCGAATAATCAGCTTTCCTTACTGGAGCTTCTTCGTCCATCCTGGTGACATGTCTAACCAGCGCAGCCGCTGTTGCCTTATGCGCTTGAACAGACAGGTGTCCCCATAGAGCTCATACAGTTCGTCATTATTTCGAATGCGGAAAACTTCGCCAACTTTTAAAGGTCCATAAATCCTCCGAAGAATCTTTCGTTCAAACACGCCAATCGCCGTTTCATCCGCTGCTGTCATTGTCCATGCTTCTGCGCCGTATTGCAGGACTGGGATGATAAGCGACTTGTATAGGGCTAATTTTGTTCTTCGCTTGAGGTCTCTGCTCTTGAGCTCTCTACTTAGCCCGTAGTAGCATCGGATTTCCAGACTGATGTTGTTGTCGCTGGTTATCGTCGTTCCGAGGTAAACAAAATCCTCTACAACTTTAAAGTTGTATTCTCCCATTGTAACAAATTTTCCAAGACGCAAGGACTTTTTGTCCGCGGATACAAGGTATTTCGTCTGTTCCTCATTTACCGCTAAACCCATCAGTTCTGACTGCCTCTCAATCTCTGAAAACGCCCTGCTTACCGCCCGTTCGTTTTTGCCGATGATGTCGATATCATGCTTAGCCTTTGTATGGCTAAGCAGACTTCCTGTTGGGTCGGCGGGTCTATCTCTATGTTGTCGATTGGTGGTATCGCTACTTCTCCTAGAGGCTGCATCATGTTCGTCATCGCCTCCCAGTAGGTTGGAGAAGTAGCTTCTCCATTTGTTAAGCGCCACTTGCGGATCGGTGACCAGATTCCCGTGTTCGTTTTTGCATTGTGCGACTCTGGGCTTAAAACCTTCCGTTAATTGCTTAATTTTTTTTGGTAAAATTTTCGAGTTGTTTTTTCTTGTTTTTTTCTTGTTTCTATTTATGTGAAATATCGTACCAAACTAAATATTTCTCTTATCCTCCCTCAGTTTTAAAGCTATCGTAACCAAACTTTGAACGAAGTCTTTTGGTACAAATACGCTGCACATTTGTCGGAACCGGCCGGATCGGATGACTATAGCATATAGCTGCCAAAGGAACGATCGGTTAAAAAAGTAGTTTTAGTGAGAAAAACTTTTTTGTTTTCAATGCTATCGGTACCAAACCTCGTATTTATAAGTTTTATATGATATCAAAATCTGACAAGTACATAATATAGCTGCCATACAAAAGATAGGTCTGAAAAAAAGTTTTTTTGTTCTTAGTTACTGATTCATATGATATGCTAACACACAATTTTATAAAGTCTGATTCAAATCGGATGACTATAGCATATAGCTGCCATAGAAATGATCGGTCGAAAAAATAGTTTTAGTGAGAAAAACTTTTTTGTTTTCAATGGTAGCGTCTTTGTACGTTCCAGTTATGAATATTGTCTGTCTCAACACAATTTTGGAGAGTTTGATCAAAATCGGATAAATATATATAACAGCTGCCACATAAAAAACTGGCAGGAATATATCATGCTCCAAGGGTATATAAACTTCGGTCGAGCCGAAGTTACCTTTCCTCTATTTTTTACGTTGATTCAAATCTAAGCATTGTGGAAATCTGTCCATTCTTCTTGTGGGATGTGATCCGAAAAGCGAGGTGGAATTTCTGAAGGAGGAATTGGGATGGGATCGATTTGAAGAACTTCCTCAGGGAAATGTACATAGGTTGGTCCATTCGCAATTCCAGTGCTCTTATCGTAGACCCCGGGAAAATAAAAAGAAAAGAACTGAAGAAAATATCGCAGCTGTATCGGCCAGTGTTAATGATGACCATCAATTATCGATTCGACGCCGTTCGCAGCGATTGGGCCTCAATGGAAAATTTTGCGGTAGATTTAGGTAAGAAGCCTTTCAAAATACAGCTGGTGCAAGAATTGAAGCCGAACGACCTCGAAATTAGAATTTTGGTGAATAGGCTTTTGGAAAGTTGGCCGAAGATCCACTTTTTTACCGAAAAATTGTGTTCAACGAGGAAGTTCATTTTTGGCTCAATGAGTACGTAAATAAGCAGAATTGTCGATTTTGGAGTGAATATCACAGAAGCATTGCAAGAGCTACCAATGCATCCAGAAAAAGTCACAGTTTGGTGCGGTTTATGGGCTGTTGGCATCATTGGACCGTACTTCTTCAAAGATGATGGGAATCATAACGTAACTGTGAATGGTGAGCGCTACCGTGAGATGATATCCAACTTTTTTTTGCCCAAAATGCAAGAGCTTGACTTGCATGACATGTGGTTTCAACAAGACGGTGCCACTTGCCACACAGCACGCGCAACAATGGACTTATTGAGAGGCGAGTTCGGTGAACATTTTATTTTAAGTTGGGACCGGTCGATTGGCCGCCTAAATCGTGCGATTTAACGCCTTTAGACAATTTTTTGCGGGGCTAGGTTAAAGCTCGTGTCTATACAGACATGCCCGCTATAATAGACGCGTTGAAGACAACATTGAAGCATTTATTCGTGAGAAACCGGCCGAAATGTTGGAAAGAGTATGCCAAAAATTGGACCAAGCGGATGGACCATTTAAGGCGCAGTCAAGGTCAACATTTGCATGAAATAATCTTTAAACATTAAATTATATGGATTCAAATAAAGATTTCATGCATTTTCTGAATTTTATGTGTTTTTTTTTTTTGAAAATCTTTCCTATAGCTGTTTAAAAATCACTTTTTATATAACATATGAAGCTACAAAGGACTACCAACTATTTTCTTCTAAGATTTTTAAGATCAGCAGAAAATTTTTCCAAAATTTTGGAAAAGAATACCCACATTTTCCATTTTTAAATCCAAAAATTTTTACCTTATCAGGAAAAACAAAGCTTCGTGCTTGGTTTTTCTGTAAAGTTATTCAATGCAGCTCACATTAAAACAAATTTGATTAGAATAGGACACTTAAGGTGGCCACAGGACCAACAAATTAAAGAAACCTCTCTCAACACAAGTTTATGCGAATATCTCGTAAGCCCCGACGTACTGGGAGAAAAAGGATAATTTATTTGAGTTCAGCGGCCAAAAATACATAAGGAACGATTGCTATCTTCTCTGTTGCAAAAGTTGACCTTTTTTTGTAAACTTGTGTAATTGTTTAAGAACAGAATGGCGATTGTTTTTTTTTGCATTTCTTTAATTTTTACAAAATTAATTGCTTCTATTTTTGTTGGCACGCAGAGTCTGCCGATTAGTCTAGCCATTGAGGTTCGTGCGTGTCAAAATCCACAATCGAACACGTGCCCATCTCTAAATTCTCGTATCGTTCAGCTTTGTATTAAAAGAAATGACAGAAAACACAAAACCTAGCTGCCTGCATTGTAGAGTAGTTTACAATTCAAATTTACAATATCAGGAAATTTTTGATGAATTCGGTGTGGAACTTGGATTGCAGGAGTTGCTGGCCAAACACTTTCAACTCAAGGTGGTGGCCAATCCCAGGCAGTCGCAGCTGCTATGCGAGGTGTGCGTAAATAGTTTGATACGCTTATTTGATATAGATGAGCTGCAACGACAACAAGAAGAAGCGGAGGCTAAAAACAAAGCCAAGACCTCACCCGGTGTCCAGACACGGCAATCCACCTTAAGCAAAACTAAAACTCCGCCTCTGGTGGCACACAAAGAGGCTGACCAGGAGCAAATTAGTGCACTTATACGCAATATTTTGTATGAAGATGAAGCTGAAATTACTGAAGATGGGCGGCCCACAGTGGCAAATGAGCCAGAGCTGGATGAGGCAGAGTTTGTGTTTGAACATGAGGGTAAGTTGGGCTAAAAGAAGTGGTTAAATCTGCCCCTCAGATATATCATCCTCAGCTTTGGATGAGGTTCAAATCAAGTCAGAGTTACGTCCTTCAATCAATCAATTGCCTGTGGAACTGGATGATAGTCAAGACAGCGATAATGCGGACAATGAAGATGAAAGCGAGGCTGGAGTCCAAGTGGCAGTGATTAATTTCAATTCAATTAAAGAAAGTAAGGGAAAAAACGCTTAAACTTATGTTTTCTTGAGTACATAAAACCTTTCTGTTACAGAGGATGGCATAAATGATTTATATGAGTATTTGACGACGGTGATCAAGACCAGATTTGAAAACCTTAACTTTGATTGGAACACGGAATGCAAACATTGTAAACAGAAATGTGTAAACTATCAATCCCTGCTGGAGCATATGGTAAAAAGTCACAAGCTGTCAGAAAAAGGCTATGGTTATAATTGTCCCTTGGTGGATTGTGAAGAAAAGTTGAAGAATAAAAATACTTTGGCCTTGCATTTGGTTATACTACACGGTCCGGTGGCAGAGTAAGTCATTAGAGTACAGATGAAAGTAATCTGTGAATTAATTTCGTTGTTCCCCGCCAGCTTGACCATTTATGGCAGCTGTCCTGAATGCAAAATGACTTTCTCCAATTTGCTGCAATATAACAAACATTCCTGTGCCCATATGATCAAAAAGAAGCGTGGAGTACGTTTATATTGCGAAATGTGCAGCTTAGAGTTTCCCTCCTGGAAGCGGTGGGTAACAAAAGAGAGTTTCTGTCTCTTTATTAATCGTTTTCTTCCCTTGACAGTTTCAATTTCCATAATCAATTCCATTTGGAGAAACATCGTCCGCGTGCCTGTTTTGTTTGCAACTTTAAGGACAATAACATTGATGATTTGTTTCAGCATTTGCATTATGCCCATGAACCCGAGGGTACTCTCTTCTGCGATCTGTAAGTAGCTTTACCTTAGCCGTACTTGCCTTATTCTCTACTCTTTCTAGCTGCGATCGCACTTTTCGTGATCAGGCGGTGTTTATGGAGCACAACAAATCGCATGCGAATGTCAGCAGCAGCACCTTTTCCTGCTCTGAATGTGGTTCCAATTTTGACACTCGTGGACGTCTCAATGGTCATATGGTACCCCTGAAAACCAAACCTTAAACTGTTTCTGTTTTTACTTCAATTTTATATTCCTTAGCGCACCATGCATGGCACCGCCATCAGTTGTGAGCTATGCTCTCGTGAATTTGCCTCTGAGGCTACGTATTCCATACACATGAAGAAGCATTTGATTATTGAGCGTCATGTTCATATTTGTAGCAATTGTGGCCAATTAAGTGAACATCAGGAAAAAATTATGGTGAGATTTGTTTCAAAAATGTAAACTTTTTTCAATTGAAATTTATCTTTTCTTTCTTCAGGCCCATGTAGAAAATGAGCAACTGTCTTGTCTGGGTCATGAGTTCTATACGGAATTGCTAAGAGATGCTTACATTTGTGAATATTGTTCCTGCTATTTCAAGGAAAAGTCTGATTTGCGTGCTCATCGTGAGTCGGGCATACACAAGGATGGTTTATTTTGGTGTCAGCCTTGTTTCAAGGAGTTTACCGACATGAAATTGTATCGTCATCATTTGCGTAATTTCCAGCAATTACGTTCGGATGTGGCTCATCGTCGTTTGGAGATTTGTTTGTACTACATGTGCGATCAGGGTGTAAGTGGGCTCTAACTCTATTTCGAATATATATTAAGTGAATTTGCTGTCTTCTAGGACTGCCTGGAGGCCTATTCAAATTGGAATTCTTTATACACCCACAAGCGACGCACTCATGAATCGTCCAACAGACAGCTCAAGTTGGCACAGCCGCAGTCCTCTAAACCCCAGCAGGAATGGATTTGCCAATTCTGTTTGAAAGAATGCCGCTCTAAAATGTCGCTCTCAGTTCATGTGGCACGCAGTCACAACAATGGTGAGTTTGCTATTTATTTTATAGATTTATATTCACTGTCTTTCTTTCTGACTTTCTTAGACAATGTGGTTTGCTCCTTGTGCAATGCTTCCTATAAAAGTCAAGAGGCCCTGCAGAAACATCATGCCTATTGGCATGAACCCATCGAGTGTCCCAAATGCTTTAAAATAGTCAAGAATCGTCGCAATTTTGATACACATGAAAATGTTGTTCACTCCAATAACAAACGTTATGCATGCAGTGTGTGTGAAAAGGGATTCTATCACAAAAGCGAAATGGAAGCTCATCAAAGGGTAAGTTTTTGAAATATTACCTTAAATTTAAAATACTAATTCCAATAAACTTGGAAATTCATAAAATTCCTCAAAATATTAAAATTACCACAAATGTAAATAAATCAAGAATTTAATTAAATTATAGATAATTTTTCATATATCACAAACCATAAAATACCAACCATATTGGTTAAGATCTTAACATTTACCAAATAGGAAAAAAAATATAAATGGGCAACTACTTCTGAAATCGGAGCCGGGAGGTTCTTCAAACAACTTTAGAGTCGACTAGCCTCCTTTGTGCTGTTGTGTGTACCTGTTTAAGTTTGACCTCGAACCGGCTAAAACTTTCTAGTTTAGTTGTTAGAAAGGTTTTTCTTTTTGAGCGCTCAGTGATAAACAATCGGGCTTTAACAAAGGTAAAAGTTGCACAACAGCAATTTTGAAGATAGTGGAAGACATTCGAAGAAAGCTAGATGATAGCAATATTACTTGCTTAACATTATTAGATTACAGCAAAGCGTTTGATACTGCAAAACAGGCATGCCCAAATCCAGCATACGGTAGAGCTCTCACCAATACTCACAAATAAAAACACCAATACCAAGAAGAGAACTGCAAACTCGAAGACAAGACACCAACAAAATCACAACGATCATTGCTTTGCTATCTCCGGAGCAATTACAAAATCAAAGCGTGCACAAAGATCATAGGGCTGGGCATGGCTGCTGTAAAACATAGAATGTTAAGTACTAAACTAAGTAAAATTTATAATTTTTCGTCAACCGCTACATGTTTTATAGATACACCAGCATATAAACCGCCACGCTTCGCCTTCAGCAGTATAGCAACAATACAAACCCACTCTGGACCAAATTCCTAACCACCCACTTTCACCCCAGCTCCCATTCACTTCCCACCCACTTACCACCCACATCTCTTGCACTTCCGACCCACTTTCAAAACAACTTACCAAGCCCATAACATCCCAACTAACTATTATAAATAAAATTATTGTTAAATATACAATTAAAATATTTCGTATTCTACCCTTAAAAACCAAGCTTGAAGACAATCGGAGGAAAAAGAGTAGTTTGCGTGCAGAATTTTTCGGGAATTTTCCGAAAGTTTGGTCAATTTTTCCAACTTCGGAAAATCACATTTCAAACTATTTTGTTTATTTTATTTATTTCGCTTACTATGCTTACAACCAAATTTGAAGTCAATCGAATGAAAAATAACATTTTTCCCTTCAAAACTTTTCTGACTTTTCCGAGTGGATTTTTCTAAAACCCACTCCTATATCTTTTACCGTTTAAGCTGTGCAATGATTCAATCAGTGAAATAGTCAATGGGCGTATTCAGCAGATAATTCCGATTTACGATTTGTGATTTATGATTGCCGATTTTATCTGCTGAATACAGCGATTGCCGATTGGGATTGGAAAATTTGACAATCATGTTTGCTGAAAAGAAATCGAACAAAACGTACGATTGGTTAATGATGGCTGGGCCAGCCTACCTTACTTTTAAAGAAGGAAAAACATTTTTTTTCTCATATTTCTCAACCTTCTCTTTCTTTTCTGTCTTTTACTGATAATTGCCGACGTTTTTTTATTTGTGTTTGTTATTATTAGTTTTTATCTTTATTTACCCCATTTTCCCTGGTGGATATTCTAACATGCAGTCTTTTTGCTTACGTCTATTTTTTTATTATATATATAAATTTTAATCAGTTACATATCATAATAAAATTATTTTTTAATTAACAAATCCATAAATACAGGAGATTTTATGTGAGTCATAAAAAAATTATAAAAAGTACTAAAGCCACAGAATATTTTAAAGTTTTCCATCATTTCCATTCAGCAGAGACTCATCAGTAATCGCAAATCATAAATCGGTGATCGCTAATCGGAATTATCTGCTGAATACGCCCATATAGAGATATATGTGATATATCTTAGTAATAGGACACAGGCAGTAGTTACCGATCCACGCGCATCCGGGTTCCTACCGGTTTCTCGTGGAGTTCCCCAAGGCTCGTTCCTCGGACCGTTGTTGTTTTCCTTGTATTTTAATGACCTTCCTCAATGCTACAATACTTCACACGAAAAAAACAATTTTGAACAGATTTGAAATCAATTTTGAACAGCAACCTTACTTATACGAAGTATTGGGCCTAACTAAATTTGTATCTCCTTTGAGTTCAGGCTTTTAAGGATTATATATCACACTATTAATGGACTTTGAAAAAAAAAGTTATTTAAATCTGAAAGTTATCGTGTTGAACAGATAAGACATAAAAGCCAATAGAAATGGTCATTAGCAGTTTTATGGTGAAGACGGTCCTTAAAACTTTTCAGTTTTCTGAAGCTTTAGAAAATAACGATATATCGATATATATACCTCAATGTTTTTCGGACGCGACATGTCAAATATCAATATAAACTTCGATAATACTAACTTAATAAACATTTGCTATGCCATTTTCAACTTTTTTTAAGCTTTTGATGGGTAAAAAAGTTAAGTCGGATCGATGTCTAATAGAAACATACTACAAAGATGGCAAATTTCGCCATGGTAAATATTTATGACTCAGGATGATGGATGTTAGATGTGACCAGTATAATAAGCCTCTTCAATGATTCAATGATTGACTAAAGATATGACTAAAATATTATCGATATCCAATATAACGCCTTGGAAAAATATATAATAACAATTTATGGTCTTTTTTAACAAAATTATAATTAATAATTATTGATATATCAGTTATATATATCAATAATTCCCCTACTTAAAACTTATATGAGTTTTATTTATTGGTCCTTCGAGACGGAATGTGTAACGAAGTCTTCACTTGAGGCAGTTTCTCCAACTTGATTTCGAGCTCTTCGGTTTTACCTGGGTATTTTTTTAAATTATTGATTGAAACCCAAAATTATTGGATGTAATTTCGAGACATTTGTGTTCAAAGTACTTGAAAATATTATATATATTTTATTTATTTTATTTATTCCTTCTTTGCTTTAAACATTTCCATTTATCTCTCTTTTGGCAGCTCCATTCGCAGTCCTACAGTTGCAAGCAATGCAACTTTACCACCAGAAATAAAAAATCCTTATCCGTTCATGTCATGGGTCAACATTACAAGCGTTTTGCCTTCGAGTGCAAGGTTTGTGGCAAACGTTTTGGTCGTCGTCAGGGTTTAACCACTCACATGCAGCGTTCACATGGCTCCAAGCTGCTGTGCAAGGAATATTTCGAGGAAGGATGTGGACGTAGTTTTGCTTCCACCAATCAACTGAGCATACACGTAAGAAAAGTGCACAAGGGAACAATTTACCTAAGCGATGACATGATGGAGGATAAGGAGGAGGCCAGCGATGAGCCTTCCTCGTCGAAGAAACGTTGCTACAACATTGATGATGATACCAAAATTGAGTTTATTGACGATGAAGCTACGGAAGAGGATGAACAGTTGGTGGAGGAGGAGGACGAGGAGGAGGAGGAGCAGGAGGAGCTTCAGTAAAAGTTAAAACCTTAATTGGAATTTTGAGTTTTATTCAAGTAGTTGCTACCCATAAGTTGAACACAAAAAAGGATGTCAGCAATTGACATAAATGTTTGTATTTCATAATTTAATTGCTAGCGTAATACTTAATTACATTTAGGCTAATTTTAATTGCAATTAACTAGCCAGAGTCTGGCGGAAGCAAATTTGATTTATTAAGCGTTGTAGTTTGGTCATTTAAACTTTGAAGATTGTGTGCGGAGCTTACCTGGAAAGGAGATGAATAATAAAATGGTTAAAAAGAAGGATAAGGATGAGGTAGAGCAGTGACACTTACTGGGCTAATGGGTGTTATAACAATGGCTGTGCGTGTGGCACACTGCAACAGCGCCGTGTCCTCAGTGGACTCATCACAGTCACCATCGGCATCAGCGTCTACATCAATATCGGCGCCAATATCGCTATCGATTTCCCAGGTAGGAAAATGATCCATTTCACCCTCACAGTTTAGATCTTCTTCCTCGAAATCCTCATACTCATCAATTAGTATAACTGGCCATAAAAGGAAATTTGTATAAAAAGTTGGAGATGGCCAAAATGTAGACTTACTTGAACTATCCGGCGGCGTTGGCTTGGAATCCAATGATTGTGCGCCCTCATCTGGTATATTGATGCGTTGCTCATGCTTGCTATACGGCTCCGATGTGGAACGATGCAGGCTGTATATCAAAACATCAACTTTAGTCAGATTTTCTAAGAAATCGTTTTCAACTCACCTTAAAGTAACGCGTTTTTTAGTTCTATTCTCTAAGTCAGTCATAAAAACATCATTGTGCTGCTGTGGCTGCTGATATGAGTTAAGCACGGAAGACTTTAATTGAAAAGGATAAGCATTAGTTGGTCCATTCATTGTGGAATCGACAACCTCACCTTGGTATTGGTCGCTGTATGCTGTGTGTGCGGCATTGGGGTTTGTGTGGCAATTGCATCCGTTGTGGTTGTTGTTGTCTGTGTAGATGTTAGAGCCATCTCATTGCCATCTGTGGATGTGGCTGCCGTTGCCATTTGCTCGGGATGAACACTCAAGGCAGCTGTACGCTTCCACACATCAATCATGGCCTGATTGTGACCAAGGTGCAGGGGATTGTGTTTAGGGCTAATGGAATGTATTTTGCTAGGTTTCGCTGGTAGCGGAAGAGCTAAAAATCTATCACGATCCTCCATATAGGCCTTGATGAGCACATCCAGTTTTTCCTCAATGTCGGCGACCTACGTTAAGGAGGATGAGCAGGTAGTCTTAAGAGTTTTTAATGGTTTTTACCTGTCTTTCGACTTTTACCACACGCGAGGCTAAACTTATTTTTGAAGCATACACATCCTTGGCCTTGGAGCCTTGTTTGCCCAGGATTTGATCCAGGCTGTGCAGAGAGAAAGAGAGAATGAATTTTTGATAATGGGCAAGGGGAAAATTAAGTATACATACCGCAAATGTAGCATCTTAACGCGACCCAACAGGTCAACATGGCCTGAAATAAAAGGGAAGATGAACACATTAATGATTCAATTTCACAATTATGATACAATCGATCCTTTACTTAGGTAGAGAAGTCTATACTTAATTTTAGGTAAATCAGTCAACAGAGCATTAACAGAGTGTTAAGTTTACAGAGCTGTTATTTGGGTGTCCCTATGCAGAACATTCTTTTGAATTGACTACGCAGCAGGCTGCTTATTTGTGTCTCTCTGTGTTTTGTTATTGTAAAAATTTTGTAAATTACTAAAAGATCGGAATATCATGTAGGGGTGGATACTTGGGCCGTCAAGCGAAAAGATCAACAATTACATTGCAGCTACGTTCTTCTTAATCACAAAAGGCACGAGCTTTCCGAAGACCACAAGAACAATTGGAGCAGAGACAAGCGCAACGGACAGATGTTTAACACACGCAGAACCAATGCCCGGCAACGCCCACAAGTACATCGAGCATTTACATCTGCTTCGTTCCTTTGTCTCACATTCGAGTTTGAGCCAGATATCAAATGTTCCGCTCATCCGAAAGTCCTGATTAGTTTTATGGACAAATTATGTGCCAATTGTTTTAAACTCAAATTCAAAAATGAGTTCGCCGGAATGTGTTGCGCATCAGGAAAAGTGCAACTATCGGAAATTGAGAAGCCACCAGAACCATTGAACGGCAGTGTCCGCTCATCGGCACGGACAAAGATTCAAAACCTATTTCTAAAGTTCATTCGTAGATGTAATTCATGCTTTCAAATGACTTCGTTCGGAGCAACAGAAATAATGCACAATACAACGGCAAATGGTCAGCAACTAGAAAACAATTTATTTGGCAGAACAACGCTGACCGGGTCAGCTAGTATCTGATATGTATGTATAAATTAGCGATGATTTTTAAAGTTGGTTGATACCGAAAATACTCAGAAATTTAAAATACCAAATACTCCAAATATATAATAAAAAATATTCTTAAAAAATGTTAAGCTGATCCTGAAATTAGGAAAAGATCCCAAGTCTTTATAACGGTTGGAAAGTGGAAACCGCTTGCGGTTCGTTGGTTCATAGAAGTGTTAAACCAAAGATTTATTGATATTATAGATGACGGATGTGAAACAAAACGATTGTTTGAGCGCTTGAGTATTGAATTTACTTACGTTTTCTAAATTAGCTATACGACTGAGAGAAGTTTATAATATTATAGATGACACATGTGACGCAGATCGATTTTTCTTGGGGCTGCTTGGTCCCACAAATTTGTTGGCTTTTTTCTTTCATTGTAGTTTATAAGTGATTTTGGGTCAAGTCCGACAACGGTTTTAACATGGTTCAGTGTTGACCTTAACTGATTTGAACTTAACCGGTTGTGAATTGAACCAAGCGGTTAATACATACGTTCTAGTAAACAAAACCTCAAGCCCAACCGCTGCACTTTGATCGACCTGTTTGATAAGGCTTAAAAGCCTTAAGAAAACGATAGTCAGACCTACTCACCTTCCGAATTAGATAAATCGAATCTGTTATGCAATAAATGGTTAAGGAATTCGATTAAATCCTTTTCGAAGTCCTAAGATGATTAATGCATTTTTATATGGAAACGGGAACAATTTCGATTCTGCCTGACTTGAAGGAAATGTATGAACGCACAGATCTCAGAGATGGTAAGAGATAGAGGATTGACATGTACGCGACATACCTTAAGAGATCAGTTAATTTGGAAAAACGTCATATCTCACAGCTTTAAAAATAGATTATTCCTTCTGAGATATTTAGTAATTAGCTTTTTTATTGTTTTCCGAAGAAATTGTACGATCGATGAACGTACTTAAGTTATGACCAAAAATCAGTTTCCATCAAAGGTCAGTTTCGAAATGGTTACAAGTGGCACCATCTGTTGGTCAGTTTCAAAAAATCAAGTAGTGGCGCCATCTATTGGTCAAAGTTTGACCAAAAAGTTTGACGAAAGAATGCCCAACGATTGGAGTCTAAGATCGGACCTCATCAGTCACCACAAATCCACCACAGACCAGATATTCACATTACGACCAATACTGGAGAAGGACCATGAAAGAAATATCAAATCCTACCATATTTTTGTCGATTATAAAGCCGCCTTCGACATACCCATAAGGTAAAGGTTCTTTAAAGCCCTGTCTACCTTTGGTATACCAGCAAAGTTCGTTCGACTTTGCATGATGACGTTGAGAAGCACGCTAAGCTGCGTCAAAACAGGAAAGAACCTCTCCGAGCCATTTGAGACCAAACGAGGGTTAAGGCAGGGTTTAGGCAAAGACATTAGAATATGAAGATGAGTAACGCCATACGATTTTTTTGCACACGATTTTTCGGAGCTGGCTTTTCAACTGGCTTTTGGCTCTCTTGAAATTTTGTCCAGAAGCCAGAGAGAGGGAGAGCGCTCTAGAGCCAGCCGCTTTTTTGTACGAATACAGCAGTGTCCGGCAAAACACGCTTGCTTATTTTGCCTTTGCATGTGTGCGTCCAGACACGCGGGAGCGCTCTCAGTTAGCACATGTTTGTTATTGCAAAAAGAGCAGTGTACGCTCGTATAGTGTCTGTGTATCGACGCCGCTGCTACAGAGAATGGACGTCGCTACTTGTATACACACACAGAACGGTGCCGGACACTGGTATACAGCGACAGCCGACGATTGTAAGTGTGCTCACGTATTCTTAAGCATTACTCACACAAGCAAGTGCATTTTATTTTTAGATTTTTACGCTCTCAACTTTGTGTGAGCGAAGAGAGCGCGATTTTCGCCGCCACCAAAAAAATAGCTGCAAGTGCAAAACTAATATATGTATGGCCGTTCGGCATCTTAGAGATTATATTGGTCTTTGGTTAAGGCAGGGTGATACCTTATCGTGTGACTTCTTTAATCTGCACTTAATCAATCACTGGCCAACAGATCGGGCACCATCTTTTGTAAGGATATAATGATACTTGATATGCAGCTGATATTGACATTATCGGCAAAACCGAACGAGATTGAGAAGCAGTCTAAGCTTCTATGATGGGCACGTCTTGGACAACCTTAATTTAAGGTTGTAGAGGATTTTGTCTACCTCAGAACGATGATAACCAGCGATAGCCAGTCAGCGATAGCCAGTCCGAAGAAGAATTACTCTGGCAAATCGATGCAACTAAGGGCTCAGTTGAGAGTGGAGAGTAGGGAGAGAAACGAAAATAGCGTTATACAAGTCGCTTATCATACCAGTCCTGCAATCCAGCGCAGCAGCATGGACAATATCATCAGCAGATAAGAATGCGATTGGCGTTTTCGAGCGAAAGATTCTTTGGAGGATTTATGGACCTATGAAAGTTGGCGAGGAATTTCGCATCCGAAAGAATGATAAACTATATGAGCTTTAAGGGGACAAGTCTGTTAAGCAGTGGCTGTGCTGGATAGCCCATGTTACCCGTATGGATGAACAAGCTCCAGGAAAAGAGGTCTACAAACTGAATGACTTTGTGATAAAAGGCCTGAAGGGACGACCACCACTGAGATGGTAAGACCAGGTGAGGGAAAACATTGTCAAGTTTGGTGTGAACAACTGGTGCCAGCTTGCAAGGAGCAGAAGGGACTAGAGGGCATTAGTAGCAGAAGTCAAGACCGTCAAACGGTTGTGATGGCCAATAAAAAAGAAGAAGAAACTCAATGAACCGTTAAGCGGCCAAAGACGAAGCAAAAAAGCGTTTTACGACCGACAATAGGGCGAATTATTTCCATTAGTTGACGTTTGTAAAACAAATCTTAAGCTATGAAAAGAGTTTCATTCCATTATAAAAATTTGACGAAGGTAAAAACCGAACCGAACCATTTTCTCTAAAAGTTTTAGGCATTCTAAAATTGTGGTAATATAAAATAAGTATTTCTCACCCGCCGCATATTGCTCCATGACATCCTTGACATCGTAGGGCTTCAAGGCCTCCTTGAATTTGCGGCGTGCCACAAAATATTTCAGCTGTAATAAAACATTTGATAACCCGATTAATTGGCCACAATATACCTGTATGTATGTACTTACCTTGCGTATAAAACGTATCGCTGTTTTGTGCCGATTTGTTAGCTGCGTGCAACGCGGCTCATCATCCTCATCTGCGGGCAATTTGTGAATCAGAGAGATTGACTTGTGCGTTAGGTTTTGGTTGCTTGCTTCGCTTGTTGTTTTGCGGCATTTGTTAGATTTTTTTGGTTTTTTGGTTTTGTTTTTTTTTGTTTTTTGATACGTTACATGAATCAAGTCAACGTTAACCCAAATATACAACAACACATACAATGTAGCGTTACACACACATATAGATAGATGTACCATTAATATATAAGTATACAGATATAGGTTAGTATATATATATCGATCTTCAAGTTAATCATGAGTAAAGGAATAGTTTAGGCATAGGAAAAGCATCGAAAGCAAGCGTTGTGGTGTGGGGCATGTGGCGTCGTTTTGAGTGAATTCGTTTCAAAATCATAACAAAATGCTACAAATTAAAATGGCGGGCAACCCCGGTGTAGCCAATATACTTGTACATGCATCAATATCCCTAGCCATACAGCAGCAGTTACAGCAAATCACGCACTTGCCACAGAGCCGGCCACTTGGGGCTCCGCCTCAGAGTTTTGGCTCGGCATGAAGCCCGTTTCCAGAAAATGTGAAGCAGCCGCAAAAAAGCGACCGGTACGACCGCTGCCCGGACTACGCGGGGGCTGCGTATCAGTCGGCTTAAGCTCCTGCCGGCCTGCCTCCAAATCCGGCTCATTTGTGGGTGCCACTCGCGGATTACGCAGCGAGAAGTTGGAGCCAAAGAAGTCACCATGCAAAAAGCCGCACAGCACCACGGGAATGGTGAGGGTATTAGAGCTAACCTGCTGCTGCTGCTGCTGTTGCTTGGGTTCCTCTTGCTTGGGAAACTGGGCTAGGGAACCGGCACTGCAGCTGTGCTTGCAATTGGCCAAATGCCTGGGCTGAGCTAAGTGAGTTAGAGAGCTGCATTAGTTAGTTGCCTTGACCCAACCCCAACCCCTTAAGCTGTCGCCCCACTTAAATGTAACCCACCAACAATAACAATTCAAATTTTTAAATTTCAATCAAATTTTCAGGGATGCAATTCACAACATAGACACAACCACAACACTCAATAGATATATTTTTTTTTTTTGGTTTAGGTTTAAATGCAATTTAGGTAATTTGTAGGTGGAACCTGGACAGGACCTTGTAGACTTACCGTCTGAATTTTTAATATTTTTTAAGCAAGTTGTTTCAGCAACTGAATCTTCGCTAAAACTTGGATTCAAGGATTTGCCATTTTGTACTACCTCTGAAAATGTCAAACCAGATGTTAAAGTTTCGTAATTTCGATTTTTTATTTGTTTGTTTGCGCAACAATTTGAAATACTAAGTGCCAATTCAAGTTCAATTAAAGAGACACGGTACAGTCTATATGGGTCATACAATATGGGAATATTAAAGGGATTACAACAACAGCAATAACAAAAGAAAAACAGAAGAAAAAACATCAAACATACAACAAAAATTGTCATAAACATTCATTAAATTGCTTAAAAATTTTTTAGTTTCAAAAACTTTTGAAATTTATTTGTATTTTATATAATTTCCCATTATTAAAAACCCTTTTTTTTAAGTGAACCATAAACACACTAGATGTTGTGACCGGGAGGTTCCTGAAACAGCTGTACAGCCGACCAGCCTTCATTGTGTGCAAACATAACAAAACCTCGAGCCAGCTTTAACTTGCTAATTTTGTAGTTGTTGAGTTTAGCTACCTGTTTTTAGTTATTTAAAAAAATAGTTGTTAGCCGGCTCAAGGTCATGCATATTTTATGTGCTTTAGCCCCGTAAAACATAGTTGTTGGTTTTCTACAATATATCGTTAAAACAGTCTCACCTAAAACCCGTTTTTTATCACAATTAATCAAATAGACTAAGCTTTCGGGGTTAAGGCAAATTTAAGAGCTACGAGTCACTATTTGGCTTTAAATATACAAAAAAAGAAGTGCTTTCTTAACAATCAGCAGACTAGACTGAGGTGGCCAAACCGCTTAAGAATACGGGCGAGAAATTTAACATAGACCACACTTTGCTGCATTTTACTCAGATATTGTCAGCTGTTCCTCTTTTGGTTCTCTTAGTCATTTTTAGTCTCTTTGAGTTATTTTTGTGACTTATCGTCTCCCTCTAACCAACTTGTTTTCCCTTGTCGACAAAATTTTGGTAAAATATTGTAGTAGATTTTCTTTAATACGGGCTGCTGTGTTTCACTATATGTAAGACTACAAACCTCTAAGGTTTTGGAGAAGATTAGGTCCCAGGTTTCGAACTCGTTGGAAAGTCTACGGTTTTGTTTTCGGATCGGTTCTTTTACTTCTCGAACCTTAGTTCATTTCAATCTTAAAACGTTAGGACATAAGGCATATTTGTTTTGAAGAAAGCTTCCAGCTAACGAAGCTATTAAAAACTTTAATCCATACCAGAATGATCCTCCTTTAGAATAACAGTTTTCTTTCACACTTCCTCTACCTTGGCTTACGAAAGTGCCTGAACTTTAAAATAAAAAGCTAGCTTTGCTTTCTAAGTAACACATACGCGTATATTTTCCCAACTTAAAGCTTGAATTATGCCTTTTCCCTCTCAAAGTCATAATATTTAGAGTTTGAATTTGATTTGAAAATACTCCGATTCAGCACTTCACCGAAAAAAGGATATTTGTTGATGATCTTTTTCTTGTCGTGGGGAAAATAGCGCACCCCCCTTAATCCTGGTCTATTGTGCCCCCACTGAGTTTACAACTCTCCTAGAAGCCCTATTTCCTGTACAAAGGTCAGGATTTTCGTGGTTCTACATAGTTTACTATATTTTGGTTTTTTCCAAAACCTTTTAAGTTGCCTCGTTAAAGTGCAGTGTGCTAAGATATATTTTCAGAGGACTCCTCCTTCTCTTTCAGTGACCGTCATACTTTCCTTGTAGAGCCCTGTTAGAATCCCCCTAGTGTTTACCCCGGAAGCAAAGACCTATTTAATCTCAAAGATGTAGAACAACTGTATTGGTTTTGCGCACTATGCAGCGAATAATCGCCCACTCTCCGAGTTTACAGTAATTGAGAGATTAAAACCCTTTATTTTTATTTTGATGATGCTTGATTGAGAACTTGGGCGCTACCGGAGAAATGTATGAGATTATTTGATTTGTACATTTATATGTGTTCGGCCGTAAAACGCCGTATTATATTTCTAAGGGCTGGCTCTGGAGCGCTCTCTCTCTCTCAGGCTTTTGAAAAATTTTACAAGAGCCAAAAGCCAGTTGAAAAGCCAGCACCGAAAAATCGTGTGCAAAAAAATCGTATGGCGTTACACATCTTCATATTCTAATGTCTTTGTCCAAGCGTATTCTCTTCCTTTCTAAGTCGACTTTTATGGTGCTGCCCATGCCGCAGTAGGGGTTCGGACCTACCATTGCGGTGTCTGCACCCTTGAGTGCCAGTTCGTCGCCTTAGTCGTTTCCGGGGATATTTGCTAAGTCCCGGTATCCATCGTAAGGTCAGATTGTTCTTGCTCCTAGTTCTGGTCCAATTTGTTCTTTGTCTCAAAACTAGCTTAAATTTGTGCATTAAGCTCTGCTTGGCTATCTGATATAGCTTAGAACAAATTGTACCCAAATTCACACCATGGATACGTTCCAAGGGGATGGAATCAGTAATATAATCAAACTCATATGATTGGGCACAACTAAAAATCATACGCTTACACTTGCTGAGATTAAGAGGAAGGCTAGTAACCGAGCACCAGGTGTGAAGAGGAGTTTAAATGGATTGCAGGATTAAAAGGAGACCTAGGGTCATTATACGACAAACAAAGTTTGAGGTCATCCCGCATTTATCAGTGCAGCGAATGGGATAAAACATGTGGAGTATCATTAATGAAAAGCTTTAATGTAAGGGCCTAAATGACTATCTTGGGAGCCCAGATAGTACAATAATGGAGCTGGATAGTACTGATTTAAAACAAATTCGTTGAGATCAATCACTTAAAGTAAGACTTTATCCAGTTGAGGAGGATTGGTGGGAAGCCGAGCAGACACAGTTTATGTACTAAGAGATACACACCTGTAGTTCGAAGTGATTGACTTTGGTCCCTTTTTATGGATAGGAATGATATGGGATTTGTGGAGTGGAGTTAAGCTGCCCAATGAGTTTTTTAGCCATAGGGTTAAGGGAAACTCATGAGAGGCAGATGGGTACAGTTCGAAGAAGATATGTGAATAAGTGGTAGATTATTATAACCCCCGTTTGAGTACCACCGTGGTCCACCCACCACAAGGAAATACTTGTTGGTGGTGGCCACCAAGCAAATAAAAAAGAAGGAGAAAGACACAGGCGAGGAAAAGGAGCGCGCGTAGAGAAAATATTGGAATCGGGGGTTTGAACTTTAACAGCAAGAAAATCCCAATATTGGGCGGAAAATCGACAAACTCCTCTGTCCACCACGGGAGCACATGGAAGTAACCCCTATCCGCCGGTAAAAAAAGTTGTGAACACCAGCTCTTCACCTGTTGGTTGGTTTGTCCCTGTTCCCCTTCCCACCAGTGTGAGGATTCTCTTATAACTTGATTAAAAATCAATCAAACTTTTGAGTTTAAAATTTCTTTGAATACGGAACAATAACAGCTGCATTCAAGTTTCTGCGAAGCTTGAAAATTGTACTAAAAATAGGAATCAACGTTCCGACACTGTTTCTTATAAGTGTGTGTGCGTCTGATTTATGTATTTTCCATTTAAACTTTTAAAACATTAAACTCAGCAATGACATGAACCAAATCGTTTTCATTTCATATTATCATTTTAGTAAAAACACTAGTTTGTTTCTTAGTTTGGCTTACGAGGCCAAATAATGGGTTCGATATTGCTTAAAACCAGTTTTATCCGTGAGAAAAATGATAAAATGATTTTTGAGTTATTTTTAGGCTTTTGGAAATAGCTATACAGATAACATAAAACCTTTTTGTTCTAGAGCAAGTTTACCAAGCTAATAGTTAGATGGAAGAACCTAGAGTATAGAGAGTCCTGCTTAGGTAATTGTTTTTTTTTCTCGGTAACTCTTTAACAAATACATAATTCAGTTCGAGTTCGTCTCTCAATTTTGTGGCCCAGTGCTAGTTACTGATATTTTCTTTTGATACTCTTATACTTCTTTTTGTGGAACCAATTTGAACTTGGCCTATTTCATTTAACCCAAAATTAAGCTGATTACATATTGAATTCTTGTTTGGTTAAGACCACCAACTGACAGCTGGTCTCTGGCGACAGTGGAGCTCATTAAATAAGAAAAATAAAATGTATTAAGTCACAAGGTTTCAATTAATATTCGATTATAGTTGCCCAGTTAGTAATGAATGAAGCTGAATTGCTTATTGTGATTTATTGTCATTTTTTTATTTATTGTATGAAATTTATGGCACATGCAAAGCAAAAGTTTTCAATTTAAGGATGCTTTCCTCATAACAATGGAACAATTTAGTTGAGTTAGTCATTTTTCTGTGTTTGTGTGTGTGTGGGTGGGTGAGGAGTGGGTGGGTTAAAGCAGCGCAAGTAGCAAGGAAAATGGTGGCGAAAACCACATGCTTTGCCAGAGGATAGACAGAGGAGAGAGAGAGTAAAGAGTGTGTGTATGTGTGTGTGTGTGTGGGTGCGCAAACAGAAACAGTTATGGTATGGAAAAGGGTGTCTTGGTTGACCAGACTGACCATCAACTTACCCAAGTTCTCTACAGATGCATTGATGTCTCTAATGGTGCGGGTATAACGTGTGGAGGCACGCGACGAACCCGGTGGCTTGGACAAGTTACCATCGCCCCCACCACCTGGGGTCTGTTGAATGGTTTGGCTTTTGTGTCGCCTTATGGTGGGCAGACGGGCCACAAAGGAAGTGTTGTGCTTAAAACTGGACGAAGCGCGTCTGTGTGGTATATAGAAAAGTTTTGAATTAGATTCAAATTGTAGGTAAAAGATTAACGAGAAGTAAGAGTAAGTAGAACTGGCGGTAAGAAAGCAGGATTCGTAGATAATACTCCAAAATTTAAACACTGGTACTTTACTTAGGAATGCTGATATCAGGTGTGGTTTTAAAAGGGTTTTAACAGAGTTCTCTTTAATTTGAAATTTAACTCCTACGCGTTTCGGTCGTATTTTAAGCCTATATCGTTTTGAATAGAATAGAAGCTTATTGTCCTATCTTACTGACACTATTTTTAGAGAACACTGTAAGCCAAAGGTGCCCAGAATCAGCTAACGGCCGCGTAGACACCAATACAAATGAAGAAAATATTTGTGGAACCAGAGAACGACAAGAAATAGAAAGAAGAGAAGAAGAAGAGAAGAGAGCGCGAAAATTTGACTCTGTGTCTCTCTCTAACACACAGTGATGCAGAGTTCCCCAGCCATAGCCCCTGGGGCACGAACATACTTGCAAATTCACACCGAATGCTTGCCGGAGACATGCTTCACTGTGTGTTAGAGAGAGACACACGCGAAAATGTGTCGCGCTCTCTTCTTGGGGAACCCTGCAGCTATGCATGACTTTGGCAAGCGTTCGGTATGAATTGGCGAGTGTGTTTGGCCTCCAGGGCCTATGGCAGGGAAACTCTGAACTAATCCTTCACTCGAAGAGTAAACTACGTGCACTACGCTTAGCCATAAGCTATGCATAAGGGCTTTACGTGCGGAAAACCACCATATATGCGCGACGTGCGCATAGGGCCTGTGCACTTTTGCTCTAAAACTTTTATATTTCACCTTAAATGTTTTACTTGGAGTATTATTCTACGAATCCTGAAAGAAAGAGTAAGTATAACTGGCGGTAAGAAGTAAGAAAAGTGTGAGTATGTGTTTGTTTGTGGTGTGTTTGTGTGTGTGTGTGTGTGCAGGACAAGCATTGAAGCCTGGAGAAACAACTGGCAGTTACAGGCTACATTCAACAAAAATGAAGTGCATAGAAAAGTATTCTTAGCCTGGTGGCAGGAGGAGGGGGGCAGCGGCAGATTCATAGAAAAGAGATAGAAAAACGTATAAAAAGCATTTCATTTTGCTCATTAAACTCACATGTTAATTATAGTTTACACACACATATTTATGCATATTGAGGGAAGGGCGGCAGCACACAAAATGAAATTCAATTTGTTTATCACATTGATTAATTTTAGTTCTTAGTCTTAAAAATATAACAAATATGGCAGGAATTTTTCAAATTTAGCATAGTTAGATTTATTTTACATATTGCAAAGGATAGACATACATACAGAGAAGAGAGAGTAGGAGAAAGAGTGACAGAGTGCTGCGTAAATATGTAAGAAGCTGCATATTGATACGATTCAATATATGTATGTACAATGTGTTTGTTTGTGTGAGTGTGGGAGCCATGTCTAGTGTAATTGGGTGCTTAGTAGGATTGGGAGGTCTGCTTAACCCTTCCATCCAAAAACAAGTTGTGAATGACTTTTATTTGTTGCTCTTTTGCTTTGTCACTTTTACCTATATTCGGTTATGTTTTTTAATAATCGCTCCCAGTTTTCTGAACTGAAAATGTTTATAAAAATTATATTATCTATGAAAAGAAAATTATACATACAACAACAACAACAAATGTTAAACAAAAGTAGAAGAGAGTAGAGTACAGTAGAGTAGAGTAGGGCTACCCATGCGGGGTGGTTTTTGTACAAATCAAAAACAAAAGGATCCAGTTTTTTTTGTTTGGATTTCTCATATGTTGCATCAAAAACGTATGCAGCTTATGAAAACAACACTATTCCAGTTGCAGTTATAGATGTATATATATACACGATTTATGCACTTTTGCTGCTTTTGTTTTTCTGTGTTTTCATGTGTGTTTATGTGGGTGTGTGGGTGTTTGATCAAATTATCCTTTTTTTTTTTATATGCTTGCAGAGTTTACTGTGGGCTGTCTGATTGGGTGTATAGAACAAACTATCTAATTGTCGTAAGTTAGAAAATCTTTTACAGAATTTCGAAATTTTAATTTCATTCTACTTTTAAAAGTATTTGAGACTAACTTTATTTATATTTTTATCTCAATACTTGATATTTATAGATAAAAAATTATTCTGTTAGTGTTACTTGGTTTGCCTGTGCAGAATTAATGTAGAAGAAAATTTTATTTTGATAGCCATTTATGCCAGTTTAAGTTATTGGCTTAATAATAACTTGTTATCACATCAGTATGAAAATGTTAAAAATGAATCACTGTGAATAAATGTGCCTAAAAAAATATAACGTACACAGTGTAAGCCATTTTCCGCTGAAAAGTAATTTACTATCGATATGCTGTAACTCCCAAGTGTGTCCCAAGATTACGCGATGGAGAGAGGATTTTAAACTCAGTTTAAGTAAGATATTTAACATTTACTTTTAATAATTTAATTTCTCCACATCAGTATGAAAATGTTAAAAATGAATCACTGTGAATAAAATTTTAAATATCTTTACACAGAAAGTAAATATTTCCACTAAAGTAATTTATATATTCTTTGTACCCCATTCCAATTTTTATATAGAGGGTTACAATATTTAAGTATTAATGTTGTAACTTTTTGGAGGGGTTCGAGTTAATACACACCTGATCATATTAATAGGTACACACCGGAATTTTTTAATTATAGATGGTTTTTTCGTACTTTTAGTGTTGACAACTTTTTAATTTTTGGTTTTTGTTGTTGTCAATGTCTGGCCACACTGTGACAAAGAGTTGAAAGAGGGGCTGCCCCGTATATCAAAGCTTTTCTATAAATTGCGAGTCCACCACACATTTCGCCTGATCATAATAATAGGTACAGTCTCCGTTTCTCACAAGTATCAAGTGAATAATTTTGTAATCAGTGATCTTTTGGTAACTAAAGGTAAATTAAGTATAGCTCCTGTCAATACAGAGAATTAAATTAGAAAAAAATGGGTCGAAATTCTCATTGTACTAAAGAAGAAGCTCGATTGGTTCTTAGTCTGAAAAAGAAGGCAAATCTTTACGAGCCATCGCCAAATTAATGAACAGGTCTCATAATTTTGTTAAAAAATGCATTAGAAAGAAAACCAAGACAGGAAACCCGTGGAAGGCCACAAAAAACAACAGAAACCCTTGACCACTACATAGTATCTTTGAGCAAAAGGTACCCATATATGACCAATACAGTTTGCTATCTCAGCATAATGATCCTAAGCACACATCAAGGCTGTTATCTAAATTTTTCGAGGACCAAAAAGTTGACGTTCTGAAGTGGCCAAGCCAATCCCCTGACCTTAACCCCATTGAAAACTTGTGGGGAGACTTAAAAAAGAAATTGGCAAAGCATTCATTTTCAAATAAACAAAAATTATGGAAAGGTGTCCAAAAACTGTGGTATGAGACACCAGGAGACCTGCCAGCTCATTAAGATCCAAAATAGCAGTAGTGGCCAAAAATAGAGGTGGATACACTGGATACTAAGTTAGGAAATACTAATTTAACCTAAAAAAGAACACAAAATGGAAATTACAATTTCTTCTTACCAAACATATGACAGTGTACCTATTTATGATCACACTGAAAAACGTATCTGAAACACAAAATGATCGTATATTATTATCTATGTTATAAATTATTTTTTTTTATAAACAAATATTTATAACCAATGAGAACAATTTTTGTTTAGAAACAATGAATAAAGTGTATGACTCTTATTAAAAACAAAGAGTTAATGTGTGACATTAATTAGTGGGGGGGGTACGGAGAACAACGTTCGCCGATAAATAAATAAGAATTATCTGTATATATAGATGTTTAGAGGCTTTCAATATCAATATATTTTAGCCTGTTTCTTTAGCCTGGTATAAGTATATCCAGTAGTAATTTGTGTCTTGCAGAACTTTGTTTAAGCAAGTAATAAATTATACACTATCTCTGCTGAAGAAAAGGGTACCACAGGGACCAATACAAAGAGGCTTGGCCCTTTAGAGAAAATAAACAATGAAAGTAATTTCGAAGCAGAAAAAAAGAAAAAAAAAATTATTAGTTTCGTCAAATAATGAATTTATTTCCCCTCTCCTCTTCCTTGGTAGAGCGTTCCTTCGACGGGATCACCCCTCTCTCTCTGAAAATTATGAGAAAAAAATATTAAAAAATTAAAATATTTTGTTTTTCACGTGTAACTACATTCTAGTGCTGATTGGTGCTGATTCAGTAGGCTTGGGTTTGATGAAACCGCACTCTAGTGAAGCGGTTGAAAATTGAACCCTCCAAAAAGATTAACTCTAAGGAAGCACTTCAAGAATTTGTTCTGATGTACAGCGTGGCAGCCACAAGCTCTACCCAAAAGCTCGCCAAAAGAACTAATGTTCACCTGGAAATTCGGGATAAGATCCACGGAATTCAGGATGTGTGGTGGGGAAATATAGACTCGGCAGAAAGAGATCAAGATTTGAGTTACAAACAAAAGTAGGAAGCTGATCGAAGACAAAGTGAGGGGGCAAATGAAAGTACCGTGGAGATTGGAGAACAGAGTACTTGTTAAACACATAGTGTTCCCCCACCACAAAGCTTACGCCGATCTTTGACACAAAGGAATATGGGTTCACGGAGTTAGACGGGAACAGCCAAAGTTGTCGAATGGGCATGAAACGACACAGTCCCAGAAAAAACCATGAAACGTTTTTAGACCAGGACGTAAGAGGGTAACCCCATAATAACCCCCGTTTGGTTTTATCCTGGTTCCCCAATCGCACAGCGCGATATTGAGCTATGGAGCTGGTCTGGAAGAGTGGCAAGAGCGGCAAGAGAATACTATGCGAGCGAGTCAAGTTCTAAATCCTAAAAATAAGGAGGATGTAAGTCTCCTTTGTACCTATACAATCGACTAAGGCTGTCGATTGTGCATATAAATAGATGTTAGTTGATTAAACAGACTTCAAGCGAGGATTAACCAAATACATTCCGAGCTACCTATAATCAGCGGTATGCACAATTACAGGCTTGGGCACGAGTCCTACTCCTTCATTTTCCTCAGAAGATAAACATGATAAACAGCATTAATGCCTTCTTATTTATTAGGCTTCTTTGACGATTTTGACAGAGATTACACAAAACAGCAATATGTATTTCTTGCAAGCTATTCTTTAGTACTAGGTTTAAAAATATTGACTTAGCATTTATTTTATAACGCTGGGAAAAATTTAATAAAAGTGTTTTTTTGTTGAACAGAACCCTTTTTGATGTGTTTGTTTTGTCCGGGCTCGGAAGAAAAGTCATTTATTCAACAGGGCCGTCTTCCCGAATTCCAGGCTGTTCAACTGGACCAAGTAAACAGCCCAGTTAAAAGTTAATTATTTCATAGACTTCAAGAAATGATTTTTTCGACTTTTTCCACAAAACTTTTTATTAAAAATCTTAAAATTCAGAAAAATTATGATTTTGAACTGCATCTGTCTGTAAATTAGATAGCTCATGATTAGATGCTTTACATTGGTATGTTGGGTGCTTTGTTGCTAAATGTTAATGTATACACCTTCACAAAGGAACTGCACAACTTGTGGTACTCGGTCGTTTCAGAAGAAAGCATTGAAATAACAATAGACATCTGTTATAGAACCAATACCTTAGAACCGGTTCAGCTGGGTTTTTTAGGGACCCTCAAATGAAGCACTCCCGAACTTGAACCCCAAAAGGAACTCCATTTTTTTGAAAAAAGTTTCATTTCAAAATTTATGTATCATTTCTCGGAGAAAACTTCTTTCCCAAGTCAATTAACACTGATAACGTCTGCAAGCATATTCAAACTTCGGTGGACCGAAGCTAGCTTTCCGCTTAGTTTCTTCTGTAAAAATCTTTCATAAAAATTTCAAACATTTCTTACAATTAAGTAAATTCAAACTTATTTCAAATTGTTCCCTTATTTGGTTCATACTTACGAAGCTGGCGGACTGGGCAGGGCCACCTGATGTATCTTCCAGGTGGCCACCGATACGGAATGCTCATCGGAGGCATAACAACGCCAAACAGCCTGTATTAGCGTAGCCGCTGGCTGGCGACGTCTTATCATATGCTTCTGTCGCTGTTGTTGTTGCACTTTCAAGGCAAAGCCGCTGCCCAATATACCCTAAAAATTACACATAAAAGAGTTAAATGGAACTCCATAAAAACACTTTAAACTTACCGCAGGCAAAGCAAAGAACGAAATGCCCAACAGGGCGCAACAAGAGGCTATTAATTTGCCCTGCCAGGTGATGGGCACCATATCACCATAGCCCACCGTACAAAGCGTTATCTATGAAATCAAAAACTTATAACAAATTACCCTCACAATTTAGACCTTTAAAACCCACCACTCCCCACCACAGAGCCTGAGCAAAATTGCTAAACTTCTCGTTGACATCCTTCTCCCACATATAGACCAGGAATGATGCAAAGATGAGACCTAAAAATCCTATATACATGGTTGTAATAAGCTCCTGGAATATGGAAAATGAATTAAGTCAGATATAATCAAACGCCAAGTCAAGTGCTAACCTGTCTATGTGCGTACACAACCGAGCCGAGCAACTTCCAGGTGCCACCACGTCGATCCATGCGCACCATACGCAATATTTGAAAGAAGCGCAGACCACGCAATGCACTTGTGGCAAACACCTGACCCGAGGTGCCCAAGGCTAATACTACAATTGAGGCTAAAATGGTGACAATATCTAAACAGACAAGGTTACAGGGTTACATATATCAAGGACTTATAAGTTTAGTCTTAAGCTCACCTATAATACAAAATGGTCGCTTGACAAACTTCAGCCGCCCCAGGCAGCCCTGGTAGCGGGAGCGACAACCCGATGACCATAATCGTGCTCCAAACTCCAGGGTGAACCAGATGACAACTAAAATTTCCATACGAAATAATATATACACAGCATCATCTTCGTATTCCTTGATGGTGGAAAACACGCTCAAGGCGAGACATGTAAACACCATCAGAAATCTGTGGAAAAAAGAAAAGAAAGTGGAAATTGTAATAAAATTTGGATTTTTATGATGTTTGGAACTCGAGAAGATGTTTTTCTGGTCCTCAACTGAAACCTAAACTTTAACGGTTTTGATTTGGGTCTTGCTCGAAAATCTTAGCCTGAGGCTGTTCTAAACGTTCGGATTATAGCGCAACTAAGCGTTTGGAACCATAACTGGAACTTCCACTATTTCTATCTTGGGAATCTGTTTGTTTAAAGAAATTTTGCCAGCTCTTCGTTGTCCGAATTCCTCTTTATAAAACCTTTGCTAGGTATTTGATTTGGACTGTGAGTTTGCTTATTTTTTTGGGTTTTTAGCTGGCTTAAGGTCACTTTTTTCTACGTGCTTCGTCTTCAGGGGAAAAAGGCACAGCGTCCGCTTTGTTAGCTGTGAAGTTAATAACTGAGTTTACCTAAACTAATCTTTTGGAACCGAAATCTGCACTATATCGGCCTTAAAGAATGTTTGTTTGAAGATTGTTCGAAAAAATCTAGGCTAGTGTCTAAGAGCTAGGGCCAGAAGTCCTAACTTTCCAATATGTTTCTTTGAAGACAGTTCTATAAAACCTTTGCTGGGGATATTCAAATTAAAATGCTTTTATCGATAAAAACGTTTTGAAACCACAGGCTGCCCTATTTTGCCTTCAAAACAATGTTTTTTATAAGACTACTCGAAAAATCCTTTAAAAACGAGGGTTTCTTCGGTTTTTGGACTTTTATTTAAACACTATTTACACCGCTTTACTTTTATACGAAAAAAAGATCCCCGTAGAATGGATATTCAAATATCCACAGTCCATTTTTTAAATATCCTTTTCACATTTTTCAGTTCCTTTGGATGAAGAATAAGATCTCAATGAAATATTTTATTTCTGATATATCCTTTTAAGCGAAAATCAATCGATTTCGAAAATATCCAATGGATCCCAAAAAGGATTACTTAACTGTCCAGTCCAAATGGATACCGAAAATATCTTAAGGACTATCAAAACTCTTTTTTTTTTCCATTTTACGGTTTATTATTACATATAATTATTATGGGCTGGTTTTTATATAATTATCTTATTCGATTTATACCTTTAACACAAAAATATCGAATCTTAAATAATAATTCCCAAGAAGCAACCGGCAAAACAAAAAACTCATATATGAAAATAACACACAAAACAAAGGATTTTGGTGTCAAAAGTTTTGTGAGTCATTTATTTGGCGTTTTGGCAATTCCTTTGTTGAAAATATACTAAGCTTAAAGCTTTAAAAAAGTTTTAATTTGAATAAAAATACAGTTTAGATTAGAGCCCGAACCTGTACTGTTTCAGTTTAAAACATTTTTTGGTTCAAAGACCTTTCAATAAGG
>JAEIFU010001019.1:0-85276 GCA_018904235.1 Lordiphosa stackelbergi
TTTTATATTTTGCATATGCATAATATTTTGCATAATATGCAATTTGAAAAATAGTTTTAAGCCAGTCCACATAATTTTTTCAATAAAAAATAAGATGTATTACAATCGAAATTAAATCCAATAAGCGGTTCAAAACATACAAATATAAAATCCGCAGTCTAAGTAGTTATTACATATTTAAATTATGTTTAACTATTTTCAGCAGTTTCGTTCCTTTTAATTCGTAGTGCAAAGTATTGTCAAATATTTCCGTTTCAAACCCGAGCATTAGTACAACTATAGAACAAAGAAACATTGTATAATCTTTGTTACAATGCCGAATTAGGACATTATTGTTAAAAATAGCTCTACTTCATGAGTGATTTTAGTAATGTTTCATGCCTAATAAAGTACGACCTGACTTTGGATCGGAGCTGAGTTTACTAATGAGGTCCAATCAAAACGTTTGAACCGAAGGCGATAAATGAGATTTTAAGCACACAAGAAAAAGATTTGGAGTGGATATTATCATTTCCCTATAACTGTGATATAATATCCTTTTGTCGATTTTCAGCTCATTAGATAAGAATCTAAGATTAATTTAACAATTGTCCATTTAGTTAAATCTAGTACATAAAAAGCAAACGACATTGAGCCGGCTTCTAACCATTTCTTAAACTAAATGCTTAGAATAATATTCAAAAAAGGATAGTTATAATATGCAGATCAAATCAGGGATTCAAAGCGGTTCTGAACCAAACCGTAACCGAACCGGCGTCCCTTTCGAAATGACGATGAAATCGGTTCAGTTCAGCTCACTGAAGAATGTTAAGGCATAAAGCCTTTACCTTCAGACAATATTAATGAAAAATATTGTGAATTTTGTTAGATTTTCGGTTATATTGAGTTTTGAATGTGGAATGTAGAGGGTCTACAATGGAGACTGAATTGTTCCCTAGATATACCAGATTCATATAGCTTTTAAAGATTAACTGCCAAACCATCTACGGCAATTGCCTTCCGACTTCTTAATAGGACTGTAATCGAAGGCCTCCATTCTTTGGAAGTTGCTTATAGATTTGTGTGAATGTTCCATTTCCTCCACGGGACGATGTTCTCAAAATTTTGTCACCAGCTTTCCGATGCTGAAGAACGGAAATTTTTGTTTGTCTGAGTTCAACTGAACGTAAGAGTCCGGTCGGAATTTGACGTAAGCTTTCTTTTTTGTATATGAAGTTGACTCCCAGCGGAAGTGGTTTAGTTGGTCTGAGTACTAAGGTTTAGCTTCATATGTTGGGACATTTATAAAAGAATGTTAAAGCTATCTTAATGTTTTCTATCAATTTCGAATTTCGGAAATTGGCCTTCATAAAAATATAATTAATTAACCGAACAAACCCCGCGTTAGCGTTCCTAGCTTACAAACGAGCGGCTGGACAGTTGTCTCCGATCACCTGGAGAGTCAGGACAGGTATTTTCCCGCAACGTGTTTCTGTGAGTGGTGCAAGCAGGCAAGAGGTACGCGATTAAATTCTGTGTGAAACTCGGTAAATCTGCGACAGAGACGTTTAATGTGATAAAGCAGGCTAACACAGATGTTGCTTTAACAAGAAGTGGTGTGTTTCGGGCGCACCAGGCCTTTTGAGAGGGCCGAGAAGAGGTCGTCGATGAAGATCGTGCTGGAAGACCTTCGACTTTGATAAACACCGACAACGTGACTCGTGTGCGCATAGGTTTGAACTCAGACTGTCGGCTAAGTATTCGTTTAATTGCCCAGATGTTAAATTTACCTAAGTCTGTGGTTCATGACATTGTGACGGGCATTTGAACATGCGCAAGGTGTGCGCGAAGATGGTCACAAAAGTGAACTTGAAAAGTGACTTCTTGTGAACAGCTACCTGACCAAGGCCGGCACCCCAACGCTTCCGCAGCCGCCCTACAGCCTAGATTTGGCCCCCCGGACTTTTTTTTGTTTCCTCGCCTGAAAAGGCCGATGAAAGGCAAGCATTTTGAGACGAGAGTTTGGTTGGATATTATATGTCATATATATATGTAGATGGATGTTACATGTGCTCAGAGTAATTAGCCTATTACAGAGGTCGCGATTATCATAATTTAAGGGTCTTATGGCTGGTTTTTAAAAAAAAGTTGGATTTTTCAAACTGTGTTTTATTAATGTCATTAAATTAAAAATACTTTTAAAATATATTTCAACATCCAACAAATGAATAAAAGACGCTTTCCGTTTCTAAGAATTCTTGGTATTATTATAAAAATTTGTTTATAATTTTAAACTTTTATTTTAATGTCTTAAATTATCAACTATTTTCAATTCTGGCGACTCTTTAGCTCGACTTAAGTTGTCGAAAACAGAATGACAATTTCACTCGATTTCGGAATATATTTGAACAAATAAATCTGTATACATATATAGTTCAGACATACGCGGGTGGACTTGGTTAACGCCCAATTGTACAAACTTTACAATGAATTGATGCAAAAGTTCCGTGTTTTTGTCTGATCTTATGTGAGATTTTGAAAATAAATAGTTTTAAGATTCAAGTGCTGACTTAGCCACTGTTGGCTTTGTTATTTTAATGCTATGAACGTTTGTTTTTATAACTTGAAAATGGCAGACACTAACTCTGCGATTGTGAATAAGAAAATATATATAGTTCGTAAGAAGTACACAATATCACTATACCAATATTAACCATTGTTAAAGGGTATAGAATATACAAATGGTTTGGAGTAGAAAAAGGATCTCTTTTTGGAACTAAATAGAACACAAATATTTGTTAAGTTCAAACGATAAGTGGGTTTCGAAACGATTTAAGTGGATTTAAATGTTACAAATTATATAAAAGCTTTTATGGATTTTGACACATTTTTTGCGACACATTGGACACTTGAACCCCCTATAGCCATTTCTTTTAGCTTGCTCCTGCAGCTTTATTCCGCACTCGTGACATATTTTCAAATGGTTGCAAGGTATAAGCAATAAATTGGATGGATTTTCCATACAAATTACGCACAGTGATGATCGTGGTACGTCTTCTTCAGGGGATGAGGCTACTGCCTGGGGTGGGGCTGCTGCACTTTTTGGTTTCTTAGCCGGTGGTTGAGTGCCTGAACGTGGTGCCGCTGCCCTTTTTACAATCGTCCGTGGTGATGCCTGGTGTGCGCCTTGTGGTGTGGCTACAGGCCCCGGTGGGGCAGCCGCTGGCAGTGTTGCAGCTGTTACCCGTATTGACTCATATTCTGAAGTCCCTGGCGATGGTTGCGGAGCGAGACATTCACACCAGCTTTGAGATGGTGTTTGACGAGGAGCAGCTGCGGTTGCATATGTAAAGGTCCTTGACGATGGTTGCGGAGCGAGATATTCACACCATCTTTGCGATGGTGTTTGAGAAGGAGCAGCTGCGGTTGCATATGTAGCGGTCCTTGGCGATGGTTGCGGAACGTAGTATTCACAGGAGATTTGCGATGGTGCTTGAGGAGGAGCAGCTGCGATTGCATATGTAGCGGTCCTTGACGATGGTTGCGGAACGTAGTATTCACAGGAGATTTGCGTTGGTGTTTGAGGAGGAGCAGCTGCGGTTGCATATGTAGCGGTCCTTGACGATGGTTGCGGAACGTAGTATTCACAGGAGATTTGCGTTGGTGTTTGAGGAGGAGCAGCTGCGGTTGCATATGTAGCGGTCCTTGACGATGGTTGCGGAACGTAGTATTCACAGGAGATTTGCGTTGGTGTTTGAGGAGGAGCAACTGTGGCTGCATATGTAGCGGTCCTTGGCGATGATCGAGGTGCGTAATATACAGAGTAGCTTGGCGGAGCGTAATATGCATATGAACCCTGCGGTATTGACTGATGAGGAGCAGCTGTGGTTGCATATGTTGAAATAACTGACGATGGTTGAGGTGCGTAATGTGCAGAGTAGCTTGGCTGAGCATAATATGCATAGGACCCCTGCGGTGGTGTTTGACGAGGAGCAGCTGTGGTCGAATATGTGGAAATCATTCGCCTTGATGGCGGCTCGTAAAAGGCAGAGGAGATTTGCCCTGGAGCTTGAAATGGATTCATGCTGTCATTAGTGACTCTTAAATAATTGGCAATGGTTTTGGTGCTCAGGAAGAGCAGAAGCACATGCCTTTCGATCGCCCACAAATTATTTCTATTGAATTGATAGCATCGTTTGAGCAGACATGCTCTGACATGCACTTTGGTTAAGTGTTGAATAACAATATTATTTTCTTGTTAATTTGCTGAACTAGTTCACGATATAAAATTGCCTAATTTGGTGGTGTATAAATTAAAGGTAAAGTCCTGAAGTTGAGAAACCGTTTGTGTTATCAAATTATATAAAATTGTTTCTGCTTATGCAGTTTTTCAAACTGTTTAAGAACTGTTTGGCAGATTTGGCATTACAACCGCAACGTTAAGTTGGTTGAGCCTCAGCATTTCATGAATTCAAATTCGTGTTAAAAGGCCTGTATCCAGCACTGCGGAAAATTCCTGTCAGGAATTTGCTATTTATTTCTTGTGTGTGTGGAACACAACTAAAACAGTGTGACCATGCACCTAACAGGTGGAAGGTCACTCTGATCAATCAGCTGTTAAGCACTGTTAACTATTTGAATTTAAATAAATTTAAAAAAATACAAATAATATTTTCTGGAGGAAGCATGCTGCTCGGAGTATGTGCTACACACTTTATACTTGGGGATGATAAACCGATGGCATGACACTTTGCAGTGTGTCCCGGATGGCACAAAACATCACTGCAGCATGTTGTTAACTGCATTACTTTATAATGCAATCTTCTCCAAAATAGTATGACCTCTTGGTTGTATGCCAATCAAATGAAGTCTCTCATCGTAGGATGCCTAAATTCATTCGCATTTATATTAGGGATTTTGTGGCCGGATCAGTACCTTGGTTTTGGTCGATGGGCGAACCGCTGGAACATAGCCAATACCATACGAAAATTACTTAAGTGCGACTCCTAGGATCAAGAGTCCCATATATAGATACCGCGGTACCTTGGCATGTCTCTGGACCGCCGGTTGACCGGGAAAGTCCATGTGACTCGGGCAGTAGCTACGGCATTGGAGCTCCATTGGCTTCTTAGTCCTAGTAGCGGTTTATCTGGGCGATCCCGTTATGGGGTACGGCATGATCCACTGCCCTCAAGAAACTAGAGTCTTCTATGTGGTGCATACAACTACATACAATATATACCGCGGTGTGGACGCTTTGCCATTATGCGCCCAAACCAATATGCACACCAGCAGGAATCATGACCAATTGGTGCACCACTCCAACAGATTTGCCTATGATCTGGCGACACACAGATTGAGAAGGCGTCTTAAACAACGACATCTCTCCGACCTTTTTGTCTATAGACAGCATCCCTCTGGCGGCCTCATCAATTTGGCATAAGTGTGCCTTTGGCACCATCCCCTACCAATCTTTGCACGCTGATGGTTCCCCAGCCAGATGACAGCTCATAATAAAAACGAGAAAGGCAAAGCTAACTTCGTCTGTACCGAAGTTTTGATACACTTGAAATAGCTTGTCTCAACGGTTAGCGACTTCGACCAAACTTCGCAGATCAGCTTAAAAACATTACATATTACCCATGACCGTGTTTGAGAGCAGTAATATTGAGAACAAAACAGTTTTTCTTACTAAAACCCATTTTCCGAACGAACATTTGTATGGCAGCTACAAGAAGTAGTCATCCGATCCGGTCGGTTCCGACATATTAGCAGCGTGCAGTAAAAAGAAGACTCTGTGCAAAGTTTCAGCTCGATAGCTCCAAAACTGAGGGACTAGTTCGCGTAGAAACAGACAGACGGACAGACGGACGGACAAAGCTTAATCGACTCAGCTCGTCATGCTGATCAAGAATATATATACTTTATGTGGTCGGAGATGATTCCTTCTATGCGTTGCAAACTTCTGGGCAAAATTATAATACACTTTTCAAGTGTATAAAAATATAAAAGCATTCCCCCAAAATGTTCGCTCATCACATCCAAAATAATTGTTGGCAATATATTCCTGCGCTGTGTATCAGCTGTTCTCTCCATCCACACACGCTATCGATATGCCAACTATCGATAAGAAACTGTGGATTACGTTCATGTTGCTGGATATACGCGCAACGAAAAGGTAAACTAAAAATTCCTGCCACAGTTGCCAGATATAAAGTTTGACAGGAATATTTAGTTTCCGCGGTGCTGGATACCCGGCTTAAGTAAAATTTATCCGCTGCCCGATGAATTTGATCAAAAGGTGCAATCTAACTGATCACCTTTTGTATCCCTTCTTCGAACGACCCTTTAAGTGTGCTTATGCTCAAAAACTTGTAGCGTTAAAGGATCTAACAGAACACATGTATACTGCGAACGACCCTTGAATGTTCCCACTGCTCCAAAACTCACCTGATAAGAGCACTTTTGAAAACACCTTCATTACCCCATGCCGACAAACGACTCTTTAAATGTAGCACACTGCACACAGTTCTTTAACCATGTAACTAACACTCTAAAGAATCACATTAGCACTAATAAATCGATGAAGTCTTACAACAAAAATGTAATGTATCATTTAAAACTGTGTGATTTAAACACAACTAATATGTACTAGGTTAAATTTTACTTACGTATTTAAAAAAAATGAACCTTCATCCTAGGGGTCTGGAGATGATTTGAGCATGCTTTGGAAAAGTACACCAAACAGATTTTTAGTTTTATGGAAGCAGGGAGACGAATGAAGAAAACCTTTTAGTTAGTGGCAGTTAGTTATCCTATAACAACCCCCGCTGGAGGGCCAAATAACAATGTCTAGTGCTTAGCTCATGATATCCCGCTGGACCACGTTCGTAATCCGCAGCCGCGAGACCAGAACTTGCCCTCAACAGTGTGGCGAGAAGCCAATGTTCCGAAAGTCATCATATCCTTCACCAGACAGAAATGTCTCAGGTTGTTCTGTGTTTAGTGAGTCGGGTGTACGATCCTGCTTGTTCCATAAGCGGCACATCGACTCGGCAAGAGAGGGATACCAGTTAGTCATGGCCAACCGAAAGAAAGGGGGCGAGTGGCCGGTACACCTGCTCATGGTAGCTGCCCTCCGGGATTTTAGCATTAAACTGTTGCAAAACTGACAGCGCACATTCGTCCGATTCTTGCCATTTATTATTTGATCGGGAAAATTGGCTTCTTCAGTCATTGTTAATAACTTTATTGATAATATGCAGCTACAATTTCCAAAACAATAGACAGTGAAAAGGGGAGAAATAATATCGTGAGCTGACTGGTTTGGTCGCATAGCTGAGAGCTTCCGAGAAATAAAATTCTATCGACTTAAATATCACACTGCCCTACTTTGAACAGCCTTCCCACGGATCCTCCGAGTCATTACACATCGCCTGGACCACACTAGCAATCACCCGCGCAATGCTTTTCTTTTGTTAGCTTTTTCAAATCTGTTTAAATGTGATATTGCTTATGGTGTAAACATCTTCTTTTTTATCAACCATTCTTTTTAACCAGAACGGATTTTTGTAAAAACGCGCTGGGACTCCTAATTATTTTGCCAAAACAAATATGATTAATGTTGGCATAGCAAATTAGTTATTAAACATTTTAGCTCATGATGTGGGATGTTTGATGCTGAGTGGAATTAGCCTATTAATAACAGCTGCTTAAATTTAGTACGATTTTATAAAAATACATAACAAATTGAATGATTCCAGTCCGAATTAAACTAGACCCCCAAATTTCTTAGATTTAGCTTATCACTTGTAAAGTAAATGCAAACACCATTCTGTGTTCATATTGTTACGTATTATTTTCAGATGCTTCTACCGACAATTATAAAGAACCTTTATAAAATAAGCCCCATGGTTGGGTTGTAGTGCGTGACATATATCGTACACATAAACGTTAGTGTTGATACATGGATCTAAGCCATCCTAACACAGCTTTAGTATTTAACGACCAACCCGCTACGGTCATACTAAAATTAATCAACGATTTGGGAAAAAAACAATATCGCAATTAAACAATTATTAAACCAAGCGCAAGACTAACAACCTCGAAATGATACCCAAAAAATGCCGGTCAAGGATTCTCACATCGTTAAAATAGCCGTGGAGCGTGAGAATCATATGGCTCAATTAATAAATCTGGATCAAAGGCAACCGCTGGCAAGTGAGTAAATAAAAAAAAAAGGAAAAACAATAGTTTCACCCATTAGACTAATGTACCATTGGAAACAAAGAATGAAACTAACTTTTCAACAAAGACCCACCATTTTCATACCTAAAACAAAAGGGTAGAGCGTAAGCCTCCACTCAATTAGAACCAACGCCCTTTTGTGCACCGGAAGTAACTTTTCTTCACTTTGCAGGCAAAATCCAGGAAATCTGCAATGGTTGGTCCATCAGTGATCATCAGAACTATGCCTTGCAATTCTGCGAGGCAAACAATCAGAAATATGTCACCGAAAAGAATCGCAGCGAAATCAAGAATGGCTCGGTCCTACGGCTACAGTATTCACCCTCTAAAACGGCCAGCGATGCGTTGGAAACTCTTCGAAATGGCACCACTTCAGACAAGATTCAACGTCTCAAAGAACTTCGCTCCTTAAGCACGGATCATACATTCGCCTTGGAATTTATTAAGGAAAAGGGCTTGGATATACTCATCCAAATGATTGAGGATGTCCAGCAAAAGGACGAAGAGATACTGAAATATAGCTTGGCCAGTTTTGTGGAACTCATGGAGCATGGCACGGTGTCCTGGGAGGTGCCGGAGGATTCGTTTGTCGCACGCAATATTGAGATTGTAAGAAATTTCCAAAATTATCCCACCAATTGTGGTGAAAGCGCCCTATCCAATCTGGAGAATATTGTGCAATGCAGTAACAAATATGTGCTGGTGGCCAAGGAAATCAAATTGCAGGATATTTTACGTCTACTCCAGGAGGTCAATTCGCCGGTGATGCGTCAGAATGCCATAGCTCTGCTGAACGCTCTGTTCATGAAGGCAGATGATGCGGGTCGGCGGGACATTGCGCAGACCATAAGTGCCAAGCAATATCGCTTGGCTCTGATAGGCAATGGTCTGAGCACCGAAATGACCCATCAGTTGTATGTGCTGCAAACGTTGACTCTGGGTCTGCTGGAGAAACGGATGCGCATGAAAATGAATGCCCAGGATCAGGTGGCACATGAGAAGATTAAAGAGCTGCGTCGCATAGCCTTTGATGACTATGCGGGATCACTGAGCTTGAATGACGAGCACATACGTCGTGGCGGCGGCAGCGGCGGTGGATCAGGAGGGGGCAATGTGAATTTCTCACAATATTACAAGAAATTGGGCTTTAAGTGTGACATCAATCCAGCTCAGGACTTTATTGAAACTCCACCGGGTAAGTTGTGGGTAATGTGAAGTCTATGATTCTAACATTATTCTTTCAGGCATCTTGGCGTTGGATTGCATGGTCTACTTTGCTCGCACCTACACCCAACAATATGCAAAAATTGTACACGAGAACTCCTGTCGAGCCGATGAGCACGAATGCCCCTTCGGACGCACCTCCATTGAGTTGGTCAAAGTCCTGTGCGATATACTGCGCATAGGTGAACCTCCCGCCGAGCAATCGGGTGATTTCCAGCCCATGTTCTTTACCCATGACTCGCCTTTTGAGGAATTCTTTTCCATTTGTGTCATCACTTTGAATCGCACCTGGAAGGATATGCGTGCCACTGCAGAAGATTTTAGCACCACTTTTAGTGTGGTGCGTGAGCAAATTCAACGCATTTTGAAATCAAGACCCGAGAATCTGGAGGATTTTCGTAGTAAAATTGCTTTGCTGACGTATCAACAGATTACCACATTGCGTCAGCAGGAGCGCACTTCCAAGGAGGAATGTGACTCCACAGCCTCCGCCATAGTGAAGCTGAAGGAGAAGATATCACCGCACATACTGAGCTGATTAAGCAGCAGCGCTTGTCATTTTTGGTGGAGGGTAAGAGCAGCCACTTCACACACAAATATCTAAATAAATTTTGATAAATCTCTTTTACTTAAGGCACCCGCTTTTCCAAATACTCACGCGGCACACGCACCAAGGACAAATTCTGGTATGCCCGTTTGTCGCCCAATCATAAAGTCATTCATTATGGTGACTGCGATGAGAAGAACATACCCACTTTAGAGGAGCTGCCCATTAAGTTGCCCATCAGTGAGATTAAGCAGCTGCTCGAGGGCAAAGAGTGTCCACATATGAAGGAAACACGCACACGCAAATCGGCCGTCAATTTGGCCTTTTCCATCACCTTTGAAAATATGGATCACTCCACATTGGATTTTGTGGCACCGGACGAGAGTATTTTCAACTACTGGACCGATGGCATCAATGCTTTGCTGGGTCAGCAGATGACCAGCAAACAAAAGAAGGAAGATTTTGATACATTGCTCTCCATGGAGATTAAATTGCGACTGCTGGACACAGAGGGTGTGGACATCAGCAAGGATCCGCCACCCATACCCGAGGATCCGGAAAACTATGATTTCTGTTTTGAGAGCTAAACACCCATTTCATTCAAGATACATGCCAAAGTGTACCCCCCATTAACTGATTTCTTCTTTAGTATTATTGTACTTGTGCAATATTAAGCACTAGCCATTTAAACGCAAACCCACAATCTATTAGTTATATTAAGTATATTTTAATATATATAAAGATTCATTAAATAACACTTTTTTATACATAACAATTTTTTTACAAAATGATTAATTTAATTTTTAAGTTAATAAAGCGTATTTCTGATTTAAGGCTAAAAGTTAACAAAGAGGTTAGAAAAGCTAGCTAAACATTTCGGCAAGCCGAAGTGCGGATATCCTGGGAGATAGATGTAAAGCAGCGTACTTTTCACATGTTATCTGAAAGAAAGAAAAAACAGTCACCCTTAGACAGAAATGAAGAAGGGAAACAACTTGACATTTCACATGTGTGTCTTTTCTCAAAGTGGTCTTAGCCCAATATTTTGTGTCCTAATTTGTGCATTTGTAGCTGCCATTTTAGCTATTGAGTTAATAGAGCTAACAATTTTTTAAATTGGATATAATATATAAAATAAATATAAATTTAATGCTATTACTAGACTGCGGATTTATGCAACTGTTTAAATAAAGGCTGATTGAGGTGAAAATTTGGATTTATACTAGTTAAATAACCCACTTTCCACTTTTGCATATGCAAAATATGTAAATAAGTATAAAATTAAATTATTATGGAGGTTAGGTATGTAATATATAGGTTAAATAGAAGTTGAAGACCGCACGATCAAAAAATCGCGAAAGTTAAACATTTTCTTAAAGAATTTAATGGTCCAACACCGCAAAAATTAGCCAAAATTTCATATGAGTATTTAAAAAACCGCAGGCGTTGGCAAATGAAAGGCGTATAGTGAACGTTCTAAAAATATTGGAAAATTTTTAATTTTTTTAAGAAAATCGTAGAACTTTTTTAGGCAGGCTCTAGGTCATTAAGTGATGGATATTGTCCACAACTTTTTCTAAAACAAGACACGCACAACACTACAAGGAGGCTGGTTGATAGTGTAACGCTCGAATACCAATTCAATCTTCACTGTGCGCATGTCCTTATGTGTTGGCAAAGGTTGCCTTATTGCTATAACTGCTTGGGAATCCCAAAGGCAAGCTCATAGTAAAAACCGACGTCAGCAGCAAATGCCAAAAACACTGAGGCTTTGTGTGTTGTTGCCCGAATCGGCCCTTCTATGTTAGTGGGGAAATTCTTTCCCCGCATTTAACTAACCCAGGCGCCAATTGTTTGAATTGCCCAAAGCAATCAAACGGGGGTGTTGTTTTTTAGTGAAACTATTTTAGGTTTAGTTTCTAATTAACATAATTATTATGAAGATTTAATAGACGGCAATATTAAAGGAGTAAATACTGTAAAGAAAAAAAATGGTCAAAAAAATCGCGAAATATCAAAAAATTCACATTTGAGTTCATAGGTATTATAAAGACGCGTAAACCGGCAAGTGAAAAGGAGGATAAGATCAAGTGGAAAAGAAAATCAAAGGTCGGAAGATAATCGTGAAGATTGGATAGATAGCAATTGAAGACGCGTATATAAGAGGTGTAGACTAAAAACCGCGAAATTTATCAAATTTTCATTTGAGTACTTATGAAAGCGCAGGCGTTAATAAATAAGAGGAGTAGATTGAATAATCCAAAAATTTGCCAATTTACCATCAAGATTTGATACGGTCCGAAAGTCGCGAAATTTCTAAAACTTTTTTGTATAACGTGGACGGGTAAATTGACGGCTCGAGATCAAGATCGGTCTAAAAAATCCGGAAATATACAAAATTTTATGATTTGTTTAGACTATCACAAAATTTGGAATTAAAGACGGGTTGATAAGAGGTGTCGTTAAATCGGCTTAAAGATGTTTAAACATTTGTTTAGATGGACACGAAGACATATAAATCGATGGGTAAACACCCAGCGGCGCACAGCTAAATGAGGCGAGCCCACAGCATGCATTACAACAGCCCACAAGTATAAAACACTAGCGCTACACTTTGTATACCGAGTTGTCATACGGAGTTTTTCAAGTTTTCGAAAATTCGTTTGTCGAAAATTCGAACTGCGTTTGTTCAAATACATTGGCATTTACACACAAAAATATATGTGTGCATGTGTGTAGTTGATTTCTGACGTGTGGCGTGTGTGTGCATCTCCGCATCAGCGCAATAGCTTTTAGTCGATTTGTCTTATTTTCTTGTATATTTAAATGGCTAATAAATTGTTGAAATATACCTTTAATAAATAATTTAACTTAACATACTGCACATGGAGCTGTACTTTAATAGCATTACCACTCTATATACCTTTTAGTTCAAAGTACATTACATCGTAAAGTAAATGCATTACAACAGCGCATACTATGTGTATCGTTTAGTGGGCGGCCCATACACACCGTCCATTACATTTCTTAGATTGTTAGGTGCAGTTGTAATGGAGCTTCGAAAAGCGTTCGGCTATCGCCCACTTGTCGATTACAAAGTAATGTGGATTCGAAAGCTAACAGTCCACAAAGCGGCCATGCTAATGTAAATGTATACTGGGTTGTAATCGATGCTGTGCGACACACAGCCTTCGAAGTGTTTAAGAGGTGCTCGATTACGTAATGTGCATGTGCGCCCAGGTTTTTGCATATTTTGCATATTCTGCGTATTTTGCATATTTTAATATGCAAATATGCAATTTATGCAAAATAGTTTTAAGCGGACTTACATCATTTTTCAATAAAAATAAGATGTGTGCAATCAGAAAACCGATAAGCGGTTCAAAACATGCAAATATGCAAAATCCGCAGTCTAAGTAGTTATTACATATTTAAATTATGTTTAACTATTTTTAGCAGTTTCGTTCCTTTTTAATTCGTAGTGCAAGGCGTAGTTGTCAAATATTTCCATTTGAAACCCGAGCATTATATGCTATTGAACTTAGTACAACCATAGAACAAAGATACATTGTATAATCTTTGTTACAATGCCGAATTATAACATTATTGTAAGAAACAGCTCTAGTTTATGAGTGATTTTAGTAATGTTTCATGCCTAATAAAGTACGACCTGACTTTGGATCAGAGCAGAGTTTACTACTGAGGTCCAATCAAAACGTTTAAACCGAAGACGTTAAATGAGATTTTAAACACACAAGAAAAAAAAAAAAGATCCCATAAGATATATTTGGAGTGGATATTATCATTTCCCTATAACTGTGATATAATATCCTTTTGTCCATTTTCAACTCCATTAGATAAGAATTTAAGATCAATTTAACAACTGTCCATTTAGTTGAGTCTAGTACATAAAAAGCACACGACATTGAGCCGGTTTCTAACCAATTCTTAAACTAAATGCTTACAATAAGATACAAAAAAAGGATAGTTATAATATCCAGATCAAATCAGGGATTCAAAGCGGTTCTAAACCAAACCGTAACCAAACCGGCGTCCCTTTCGATGAAAACGGTTCAGTTTAGCTCACTGAAGAGTGTTAAGGCTAAAGCCTTTACCTTCAGGCAATAGTAATGGAAAATATTGTGAATTTTGTTAGATTTTCGGTTATATTGAGTTTTGAATGTGAAATGTAGAGGGTCTACAAGGGAGACTGAATTTTTCCTTAGATATACCAGATTCATTTAGCTTTTAAAGATTAACTGCCAAACCTTTTAAACGCAACGGGAATCTACGGCAATTGCCTTCCGACTTCGTAATAGGACTGTAATCGAAGGCCTCCATTCTTTGGAAGTTGCTAATCGATTTGTGTGAATGTTCCATTTCCTCCACGGGACGATGTTCTCAAAATTTTGTCACGAGCTTTCCGCTGCTGAAGAACGGAAATTATTGTTTGTCTGAGTTCAACTGAACGTAAGAGTTCGGTCGGAATTTTACGTAAGCTTTCTTTTTTGTATATGGAGTTGACTCCCAGCGGAAGTGGTTTAGTTGGTCTGAGTACTAAGATTTAGTTACATATTTTGGGACATTTATAAAAGAATGTTAAAGCTATCTTAATGTTTTCTATTAGTTTTGAATTTCGGAAATTGGCCTTCATAAAAATATATTTAATTAAGAGAAACCACTAAACCGAACAAAAACCGCGTTAGCGTTCCTAGCCAACGAACGAGCGGCTGGACAGTTGTCTCCGATCACCTGGAAATTCAGGACAGGCATTTTCGCGCAACGTGTTTCTGTGAGTGGTGCAAGCAGGCAAGAGGTACGCGATTAAATTCTGTGTGAAACTCGGTAAATCTGCGACAGAGACGTTTAATGTGATCAAGCAGGCTAACCCAGATGTTGCTTTAACAAGAAGTGGTGTGTTTCGGGCGCACCAGGCCTTTTTAGAGGGCCGAGAAGAGGTCGTCGATGAAGATCGTGCTGGAAGACCTTCGACTTTGATAAACATCGACAACGTGACTCGTGTGCGCATAGTTTTGAACTCAGAATGTCGACTAAGTATTCGTTTAATTGCCCAGATGTTAAATTTACCTAAGTCTGTGGTTCATGACATTGTGACGGGCATTTGAACATGTGCAAGGTGTGCGCGAAGATGGTCACAAAAGTGAACTTGAAAAGTGACTTCTTGTGAACAGCTACCTGACCAAGGCCGGCATCCCAACGCTTCCGCAGCCGCCCTACAGCCCAGATTTGGCCCCCGGACTTTTTTTTTGTTTCCTCGCCTGAAAAGGCCGATGAAAGGCAAGCATTTTGAGACGAGAGTTTGGTTGGATATTATATGTCATATATATATGTAGATGGATGTTACATGTTAGATGTGCTCAGAGTAATTAGCCTATTACAGAGGTCGCGATTATCATAATTTAAGGGTCTTATGGCTGGTTTTTAAAAAAAGTTGGATTTTTCAAACTGTGTTTTATTAATGTCATTAAATTAAAAATACTTTTTAAAATATATTTCAACACCCAACAAATGAATAAAAGACGCTTTCCGTTTCTAAGAATTCTTGGTATTATTATAAAAATTTGTTTATAATTTTAAACTTTTATTTTAATGTCTTAAATTATCAACTATTTTCAATTCTGCCGACTCTTTAGCACGACTTAACTTGTCGAAAACAGAATGACAATTTCACTCGATTTCGGAATATATTTGAACAAATAAATCTGTATACATATATAGTTCAGACATACGCGGGTGGACTTGGTTAACGCCCAATTGTACAAACTTTACAATGAATTGATGCAAAAGTTCCGTGTTTTTGTCTGATCTTAGTGAGATTTTGAAAATAAATAGTTTTAAGATTCAAGTGCTGACTTAGCCACTGTTGGCTTTGTTATTTTAATGCTATGAACGTTTGTTTTTATAACTCGAAAATGGCAGACACTAACTCTGCGATTGTGAATAAGAATATATATATAGTTCGTAGGAAGTACACAATATCACTATACCAATATTAACCATTGTTAAAGGGTATAGAATATACAAATGGTTTGGAGTAGAAAAAGGATCTCTTTTTGGAACTAAATAGAACACAAATATTTGTTAAGTTCAAACGATAAGTGGGTTTCGAAACGATTTAAGTGGATTTAAATGTTACAAATTATATAAAAGCTTTTATGGATTTTGACACATTTTTGCGACACATTGGACACTTGAACCCCCTATAGCCATTTCTTTTAGCTTGCTCCTGCAGCTTTATTCCGCACTCGTGACATATTTTCAAATGGTTGCAAGGTATAAGCAATAAATTGGATGGATTTTCCATACAAATTACGCACAGTGATGATCGTGGTACGTCTTCTTCAGGGGATGAGGCTACTGCCTGGGGTGGGGCTGCTGCACTTTTTTGGTTTCTTAGCCGGTGGTTGAGTGCCTGAACGTGGTGCCGCTGCCCTTTTTACAATCGTCCGTGGTGATGCCTGATGTGCGCCTTGTGGTGTGGCTACAGGCCCCGGTGGGGCAGCCGCTGGCAGTGTTGCAGCTGTTACCCGTATTGACTCATATTCTGAAGTCCCTGGCGATGGTTGCGGAGCGAGACATTCACACCAGCTTTGAGATGGTGTTTGACGAGGAGCAGCTGCGGTTGCATATGTAAAGGTCCTTGACGATGGTTGCGGAGCGAGATATTCACACCATCTTTGCGATGGTGTTTGAGAAGGAGCAGCTGCGGTTGCATATGTAGCGGTCCTTGGCGATGGTTGCGGAACGTAGTATTCACAGGAGATTTGCGATGGTGCTTGAGGAGGAGCAGCTGCGATTGCATATGTAGCGGTCCTTGACGATGGTTGCGGACGATGGTTGCGGAACGGGGAAGTAGCGGTCCTTGACGATGTTGCGACGTAGTATTCACAGGAGATTTGCGTTGGTGTTTGAGGAGGAGCAGCTGCGGTTGCATATGTAGCGGTCCTTGACGATGGTTGCGGAACGTAGTATTCACAGGAGATTTGCGTTGGTGTTTGAGGAGGAGCAACTGTGGCTGCATATGTAGCGGTCCTTGGCGATGATCGAGGTGCGTAATATACAGAGTAGCTTGGCGGAGCGTAATATGCATATGAACCCTGCGGTATTGACTGATGAGGAGCAGCTGTGGTTGCATATGTTGAAATAACTGACGATGGTTGAGGTGCGTAATGTGCAGAGTAGCTTGGCTGAGCATAATATGCATAGGACCCCTGCGGTGGTGTTTGACGAGGAGCAGCTGTGGTCGAATATGTGGAAATCATTCGCCTTGATGGCGGCTCGTAAAAGGCAGAGGAGATTTGCCCTGGAGCTTGAAATGGATTCATGCTGTCATTAGTGACTCTTAAATAATTGGCAATGGTTTTGGTGCTCAGGAAGAGCAGAAGCACATGCCTTTCGATCGCCCACAAATTATTTCTATTGAATTGATAGCATCGTTTGAGCAGACATGCTCTGACATGCACTTTGGTTAAGTGTTGAATAACAATATTATTTTCTTGTTAATTTGCTGAACTAGTTCACGATATAAAATTGTCTAATTTGGTGGTGTATAAATTAAAGGTAAAGTCCTGAAGTTGAGAAACCGTTTGTGTTATCAAATTATATAAAATTGTTTCTGCTTATGCAGTTTTTCAAACTGTTTAAGAACTGTTTGGCAGATTTGGCATTACAACCGCAACGTTAAGTTGGTTGAGCCTCAGCATTTCATGAATTCAAATTCGTGTTAAGTAAAAAAATTTAAGAAAATAAATACTTAATTCATAAACTATTTGTCTATAATTACACAGTGTTACAAAAAAAATCTCTGCACATACTTTTCACGAGACCCAGTACATATTGTTGGGCCAGTCGAGTATAGCATTTCCTCATACTTGGTTTTTTCCTAACACCCCCAAAATCTGAAGTTATGGCCCCAAAAACCGCTTTTTGCTATTTTACCTCACATCAATAGATATAACTCGCGAATGAACCGTCCGAATGTTCATAACTTTATCAATTCCGATAGCGACGAGAGAAATCTAAAACTATTTAATCAATGGTTTGACTAATTTAACGCGATGGCTGAGAAATTCGTACTTTGGCCATCACTGATTTAACTATTTTACTCAATTTTTCTTAAAATTTACTATAAAAGACCATTTCATTCTCCGTTGAACAGTTCTTGTCCCAATGAATTTGGATACCGTTAGTCGAAGTTATGCGCATTTTTCTGAGTACACATCGACAATCTAGTATTTATTTTGGTACGTCAACATATTTATGTTTGCTTTAATATTAGGGCCCCTAAAAGTAAACTCAGTTTTGTGGCTATTATTATTTGTTAATGAACTGAAATTCGCTTATAAAAAGTAATAGCGCTCAGCAAGAACCGCGCAAAGTCAGGCACGGTTAAGGCTTTTGAAAAGCTGATTGCTCCCATGGCGCAAGCCTTGGCCATCGGCGTGGATAGCAAAATGCGTCCCGGCCCTGCGGGCCAGTCGTGGGAATATCTGGTCAAATGCAGAGAATTTAGCTGAGGGTTCTATATAAAAATAAAAACCGTTTAATACACCACAAATAAGGCCCAATGATAACTGCATAACCATGATTGTAATAATACAGAACCGCTATAAAATACCATGGATGACCAATGATGAAGAATATAAAAACCACTATAGCAGGATGGACGGACCATTAAATACCAAACAAGAACCAAAGAAGACCACGCCAAGTTAAAATGAGAAGAAAGTGACATTAGCTTGCACTTAAGCAGTAATGCATAGCCCGCTTGGGCATCGACCCGTTATTCTGTCTAAAAATCAATGCGCAATAAAATACTCGGTGGACTTAGCGCATTATAAATTGCCTCCTTTTGAGGCGAGGACCTGCACAAGCTGACGTCGCAACAAGTGTAATTAGCTCGCTTTGAAGAGAGTTAAAACAACTGAGAACAAGAGTGTCGACGTCGGCCCGCATAAGCAGACAGCGCATTAAGAGCAATGTGGGCGACCTTGACTCGCTTAATAGGATGGTTTTTGCTGTTTGTAAAAAGTAGCTTATTTTGACTCAATAGGTAACATTATTGGAGACGGATAATCTTGGCCCAGAAATCGTGAAACATGAAAGTTTTTATATATTAAAATTTTAAGTGTTTAAAAAATTATTTGAATCTGGCGCCAATCAAAGCTGAGTTTACTTTTAGGGGCACTTATGTTAAAGCAAACATAAATATGTTGACATACTAAAAAAAAATACTAGATTGTCGATGTGTACTCAGAAAAACGCGCATAACTTCGACAAACGGTATCCAAATTCATTCAGACAACAACCGTTCAACGGAGAATGAAATGGGCTTTTATAATAAAATTTAAGAAAAAATAGCATAGAGTAAAATAGTTAAACCAGTGATGGCCAAAGTACAAATTTCTATAAAAACGAGAAAGGCAAGCTATGTCTGTACAAGTTTACTTGAAAATTTTTGACTTGACCAAACTTGCAATCAGTATCATTCATATTACTGCCGTGTTTGAGGTTATGAAAAGTTTTCTCACTAAAAAATTTTCGAACGAACATTTGTATGGCAGCTACAGAATTAGTCAGCCGACAGGTCGGTTCCAAATTAGTCGTAAAAAAATCCAGTTTATCGATAGCCCAAAACTTAGTTTTAGATGAAGATATACGGAACGACAACGGACGGACAAAACAGTCTCTGTTCAGAATATATACTTTATGTGATCGAATGCGTTATATCTATTGATTTAGAGTATAAAATGAAAAGCAATCTCTAAGCCGCTTTTCGCGGTGTTAGTCAAACCTTGTAAATGTATTAGATTTGATTGTTTTAGATAAAGTTATGAACAATCGGACGGTTCGATCGCGAGTTATATTTATTGATTTCTAGCAGCGTGCGAACAAAAATGTTAGTGTCATTTCGCAAAAATTTTTTCGCTGCAACACTGTGTAATCAAATAAAATCAAGTAAGGGGGTGATTTCCTAAGGTAATATTGATTAACTTGTTTGACTAAATATATTTTCGTGCGGCTTGACATGCTTCTCGTAATTATGAATTTAAAGCCTAGCGCGGAGGGCGTTCGAATTTTCCTTCAGCTGTCAAATTCCATAAAAAAAAACTTTGGTTAAGGAATTTTTCCTTGCCTCATTCTGATGTTTGGTACGCAGCAAGCCAAGCCATACACACAAGGTATTTTGAGAGTTGCCATATCGATAAACCTTGTGGACCTCGAAGAGCTTATATTTCTTCAATACCCTGTAGTACGGCTGGATCTAACGAATCCGCGAACGAATCGTTACTACTAGCCACCGTCCTAACCACCAGCCATGTTATTTGCCTAACAAATTTTCTATGTGAATGTCCGCAAAACGTACCGTCGGTGCGACTCTGCATTACCAGTCGTTAGTGTAGTGACTTCACAAACAACTCTATCTCTTACCATCTCTGAGATCCGTTTGGTTCATAAGGACGTAGGGACAGACAGACGGACATGGCTATATCGACTCGGCTGTTGATGCTGATCAAGGAATATATATACTTTATAGGGTCGGAAATGATTCCTTCTGCCTGTTACATACTTTTGCATAAACTAAATATACCCTATGTACCTTCGGTACAGAGTATAAAAAAGTCTGCAAAATTTTAGTTATGACGACAAAAAAGCATTAATTGATGCTATGAAAAGAAATGCACCCTCCCCCTGAATCGTTCTAAATTTTAAACTTCTTTTCTACAATAAAAATTAAGTTTTTCTTATTCCTTGCATCAAAAACTTCTCTGTAACATAGAAGGACGTACGCAGGATTTTGATTAGGGATGACAAAGACCTAAATTGTTCGAGGAGTATTATTTTGCTAAAGTTGCTATCATAGACATCTGTAGAATCTGTAGAATATATTAGAAGGACAAGGGGGAAACGTCTTTTACATACCTCCTAACCAAAATTTCAAAACAAAATTTACTTCGATGGTCCGAAACAAAAATTATTTCGAGGTCGAACATGGTTTTCTGGTTTGATGACAAATGCGTTTCGAATTTAGTTTTTACTCCAAAATAACTTTCTTTGTAGTCTGCCTGCAGAGGTTTTACCAAGCGTATAACTGGACGAGTTGGACTACGATTTTTGGAAACATAACATAACATACCCCAAACTGTGGAAGTCAATCCGTTTGATCTCAGTGGCAATGATGCTTAAGTTTAGAAAGAGTAGATGAGATTATCCTGCTCATTGAAAGTTGTTAAGTATAGTAAATTTTAAACCCAGAAAAATATCGCGAAATCATTGGTTCGCGAACTATTAAGATTTAATGTGTGAAATAATTTTTTTTTTTTATTTTTTTTTTTTTGTTATTTTTTTTTTTTTATTTTTTTTTTTTTTTTTTTTTTTTAATTTTTTTTTTTTTTTTTAAAATACAATATGCTTTGCCAAACACGGTTTCAACTTTGACTTAGATAGATGCATCTCTATATCGGAAGTTAACGAGGCTATTGGCAACTTGAAAACTAACAAAGCGCCAGGGGATGACAGAATATCTGCTGAATTTTTTAAAAATGCGACTCCAAACTTCATAGAACTGTTAACACACGCCTACAATATTATGTACAATCAAGGGACCTTCCCAGACTCCTTTAAGCGTAGCATTATATTCCCAATTTATAAAAAGGGAGACCCATCTAACGCCAGCAACTACAGGGGAATATCTTGCCTTAACGTCATGATGAAAATTCTAACCGGAGTGCTACTTTCCCGCTTGACGGAATGGGTTAACAAGATGGATCTACTAAGTGAATTTCAGAATGGATTTCGAAAGGGCTATTCTACAGTCGATAGCATCTTTGTCCTAACGTCAATTGCTCAGTCTTACCTCCAGTCCAAAAAAAAGTTATATATATTTTTTATTGATTTTAAAGCAGCATTCGATACAGTGAATAGAAGAAGTCTGTTCTACAAACTGAGCAACATCGGGCTATCTACTAAAATGCTCAAGGCAATATTTCAGCTGTACGACAATAACACAGCATCGGTTTGGGACGGTTCCAGACTTTCTGATTGGTTTAACACTAACTGTGGAGTCAAGCAGGGCTGTATTCTAAGTCCACTTTTATTCTCCCTTTATGTTGACGACATCACAAATGCCCTACCAGGAGGGGTTACCTTTGCCGGACAACTGTTCAAAGTGTTGATGTATGCCGACGATATGTGTCTTTTTGCCGATTCTCCGCAAATGCTTCAAGAAATGATTAATAAGCTACACGAATATTGTAGAGAATGGTGCCTTCAAATCAACACGGAGAAATCAAAAATCATGATAATTAGACAGGGTGGCGGGCGTTACTCTCGACTAGAAGACTGGACGATAGACGGTGTTACCCTTGAAAAGGTAAAGAGCTTCAAATACCTAGGAGTACTAGTGACACACAATATGTCATTTAAGGCTCACCTCCGCGAGAAGCTGAAAGATGCAAAAGTTGCGATAAACGCGTCATGGAAAACACTGCTTAGTAGGAAAAACGTCAAACCAAGCACAAAATACGCAGTCTTCCAAGCGGCAGTACGTTCAATCCTGTGCTATGGTTCGCAAGTATGGGGCCATACATCTTATGAACAGGTCGAGCGTCTCCTAACATTCTTCGTAAAAAAAGTATTTAGGCTCCCTTCAACTTCTCCAAATTATGCAATATTAATTGAAACTGGTCTGCCCTCTCTGTACACGTACACACTGCATACCCACTTTAACTACGTTAACAAAATAATGAATATGGAGAGTTCAAGACTGCCGAATATCATAGCTAGACAACTTCAAGGCGAAAGATCCCAGTTCTTTGAAATATGGTCTAACATCTCAAACGAGTGCTGCGTCAGTATCGACTTTGAAAACCATCTACTGTGGCAGCAATCCCACGCACAAATCATTGCCAAAATCTGTGAAGTAGAAAGGGACGGGTTTATTGCGCAAGCAAAAAGGAGCACAGTGAGGACTCTTTATAAATCACTGGACCTCAACCTAGGATCGAAGAATTACTTCGATGACAGTCTAGGTGTGGAGAGGATAAGCGCTATCTTCAGGACGAGATGTGAAACTCTTAGCCTTAATTTTCAACCTCACAGGAGTAACACTCACCAGGATTGTACCCTCTGCAATATGAGTGCCAAGGAAGATGTGGCTCACTTTGTTGGAATCTGCCCCATCTTAAAGGAGTTACGTATGTTGCACTTTAAGCGTCTATCCCTATCTGAAATCGAACTCAACGCTTTGCTTAACGGAGAAAACTGGATAGCCCTTGCAGCTTTCATCAAAGACTCTTTGCAATACCGCAACAGCATCATAAGCGAAGTGTTCTAGATCCCACCTACCTTTAACAGGCTTCAATTAGCAGCTACATTATGCTAATTTCAACGGACGGTTTATATACAACCATGTTGAAAACAAGAAGGAGTAAAAGACTTAAAAAACTTTTTGTTTATTAATTAACTTCCTTTAACAATTGTAATCAGGTTAGCCAGCTATAGTTTAAGATTTACTTGTAAAATATAATAAATAAAACTACTACTACTACTACTACTACTGAGAAAAGCTTGGCTTGGCCCTTTGGTGCTGTACAGCCAATTTTACATATTACAAATAACTCATTCTGGGCAAATTTTGGGCTCATCTTGAGTCCAATGTTCCTGCATTTTTTTCTCTGTGAGGCTTCTTTTCGAAATTATGAGCCTATGAATGATAACAGACTTTGTAGGTTTCAGACTTTTCAGACATGATAGCTTTTGTATCCCAATTGTACCATGTGCTTACTTACATCATTCCTCAAGGATATCCAAATTTGAATTAGTTATTCATGATATTATGTTAAATTACCTGCTTTTGCACTAATTTCTTAACTAAGCACCAAGCTTGATTGGAGTAGGCAGGGAGTAGCAAAACGGGCAAAGTGGGCAGCCCTAATTCCATCCAAATTGTGCTCAGTTTGTGGGCTGCCGCCGATCTTAACATTATCCACGCACCGTCACTTTGCGCCGACGAGCTGGGGCTCGATCCTAGATCCTTAATCAAATGTTATCCTCGAGCAGCAGATCGTTGTCATCGCTTCGATCTGGTAGGCACACAAAGAACTCCAATAGATTAAGTATGGGTCCACGCGAGAAGGGATTCTGATAGCGACCCCGTTTGTCACGCAGGTAGGGATAACGCTTATAGTTGAACATCTCGTTGGTAGTGAGATTCATGCAGGCATGGAGTATCTATGGAATAAAGTGTGTTTTGGTGGATTCGAAAACAGAATGTTTTTTCCATCGGGACTCACCGAAGTACAAGTGAGTATCCAGCCGAGGCCACAGAACACAACAGCCTCAATCAGTCCCAAAACATAGAGCAAAGTGAAGCCCTCGATCATGACGCAATAGCAGGCAAAGTAGATGGTGAACGAACAGTTGACGGCCACCGACAGGACGAACAGAAAGAACCACATGCGATTCCTTAGGCCCACGCAGTTGTATATGAAGGGACAATGGTGATCGAAGTAGGAGACACAGCGATTGCACACCCGACAGTGCTTCGCTCTTAGGGGTCTCAAGCACCGACAACTGTGACACAGACGCGTTAGCATGACATTGCGCTTCTTCAGCTTGTCAAAGTAGGGGATCTGCTTAATGGCCCGGTAATAGGCATCCGAGCTTAGTGGTATGTATCCCGGGTCTCGGCGATTGGCTATGGCCCAGCTGATCCACATCACAGCATTCCAATAGATAAAGCAATAGTGCGAACGTCTTAAAATGTTCCAGGTGATGGGAATGGCTCGTATCATGTACATGGGATAACCCCACAGGAGCACGGAGAACAGGAAGAGAAACAGGGGACCCTTCGAATCGCCAGCACCACCGAACAGCCAGCCCCAGCTCTCGGAAACCGAGGGAATCCAGCGGGATTTCTTCTTAACTTCACCGTATAAAAGACGTACTACGTCCTGGTGCTGATGAGCCTGGGCCAGCATGATGGGAGTCTTGCCATTCTTATCCCGCGGCTCCAGATCCAGCTGGGATTTCTCACACAGCAGACGCACGCAGGTCATGTTGCCCGACAGGCAGGCCAAATGCAGTGGAGTGGAGCCAAAATTGTCCGTTTTTTGCAACTCCACGCCAGAGTACATCAACAGACGCATCAGATCTGCATGCCCCTTGTAGGCGGCCCAATGTAGGGCCGTATCACCGTTGATGTCTGTTAGATTATTGAGTGCACCCATGCCCAGTAGATAAGCGGCAGTGGCCGTCCGACCGTACATGCAGGCCAAGTGGAGAGGTGTCAATCCCTTGAAATCTGCCGCATTGACTGCTACTCCCGCCTGGAGAAGGACCTGAACCACCGAGGCATGACCTTTCCGGCACGCCCAGTGTATGGGCCTAGGTCCTTGGGTGCCCAAACATGGCAAGTCTATGGGCGCTGTTCGTTCTATCAGATAACGCATCAGTTGGACATTTCCGTTCAGGGCTATCCAATGGGCTGGAGTATACCCATGACGATCCCTTGCCGATAGACACTCTAGCCCAAACTTGTCCACTAGATTCTCCACCTCACTAACTTCTCCATTCTTAATGATATCAAAGATATCATCCAGATTAACCGTGACCCCATCCTGACCCTCGAAGATTAAGACACTGTCATGATCCTCCGGACTGCCATTTCCGCATTCTCCGCCATCGGCACCGCTGGGTCCCGTCAGCGGAGGCGAATGAGGACGATGGTCCAACTCCTCGGCCACCACCATGTTGCAAGAGGAGGAGGGCAGCGCCCATACACTGCGCGCTGCCCCCGGACTGGGATGGACCTTGCTGGAGGCCACGTTGTAGAATTCAAATTCTACCACACCCAGACGGTCGCCGCCAGCCGTAAGCGTGGGCGGTTGATGGTTTAAAGGATTTTCCAGTAAGTGTGCAATTTTGTTAGATTTATTGCAGCCCGGGGGTAAACAAAATTTATTTTAAGTTTAAGATGTTTAGGTAAGAATTTCTGGCCCACAAAAATGTAAACACGCGAACTCTAGAAATTATGTCAGCAAAAAGTGAAAATCAATAACGAATTCGAAAGCAGCAAAATTATTGGGGGCAATTTCGAAATACGATTTGGCGCCAAGGCTGAAACAGCTGACAGCTAACGGCGAAAAAGCTGTAGCGATAACGTTAGCTAGAGATGAGCTATGAGAGTGATTTCGCTTTCACGGAACAAGCACTCGGTGACTGAAAAAGAGCAACTGACCAAATAAAATATACAACGATGAAAGCAACAAGTGCAACGCTTGGACGAAAAAAGCCAGTTCTCCTGTATTAACATCGCCTCAAACAAATTTTTGCCAAATCCAGAGCTTTGGCGAGATTCATGAATAAAGAAATCGAAAACAGTTGGAAACAGTTTTGCGTTCTTTAAATAAAATTTTTTTTTAATACTTAGTAATATATCCGCCAGCAGAATTACTCACCAGAAGAAGAGCGTGCGTAGTCGTTCCGCTGTCGTTGACGGTTCAACGACAGTCCCTGTGATTGAGCCGACAGCTGGCCGAACTGGTCTATTATTTTCGAAATTTTTACACTTGCTTCAATTGCACTTTTGTGAATGCAAAAAATCTTCAATAATTATGGATTTATGTCATTTAAGTATTTACGAAAGCGCAGGCTGGAAATAAATATTAACTTTGAATTCCTTTTATTTGTTTTTTCAGTTTATTTAAATAAATTAAAAGGCGCTCTTGCATATCTTCGGTTATTTTGCTCGGATCTTATTGTGGTATACAGAATAGATAGATATTGGGCCTAACTTATAATATATTAAATCACTAGGTTCAAACTAAAAAATAGAGGGAAGCTAACTTCGGCTCCACCGAAGTTTATATACCCTTGGAGCATGATATAGCCTGTCAGTTTGTTATATGGCAGCTATACGATATATTCATCCGATTTTGATCAAACTCTCCAAAATTGTGTTGAAAAAGATAATATTCATAACTGTAAAGTAAAAAGACGTTACCATTGAAAGAATATACTATATACAGGCCTGTTCCGGGTTTCACATTCGACAAAAATTGTCAAATTCGAATTGGTTAAATGTGCTATTGTATCAAATTCATTGGGTAAATCAGATTACAACGTTTTAATTTGAATCCGTCGAGTAATAAGTTATTAAAAACTAAAGGTTGAATACGGATTTCTTTGTAAGCTTAATAGAAAAGAGAACATGCAAAAAATTCGAATTCACTTTAGTGAAAACCGGCAAATCTAACTTACTAAATCTAATAAATACGAGGTTTGGAGACATTTTTCTTACTAAAACTAGTTTTTCGACCGATCGTTTCTATGGCAGCTATGTGCTATATTCATCCGATCTGGCCGGTTTGGACAAATGTGCAGCGAATTTGTACCAAAAGACTTCGTGCAAAGTTTGTTTGCGATAGCTTTAAAACTGACGGAGAAGAGAGCATAGAAACATATATTTATAAAATTTTAATACTCACAAACACGAACGCTCATTGGCGCCGCGAAAGGTGTGCGGCAACAGATTCGATCTCACTTGCACAATTGGTTGAGGGAAGAGGGTTGCGATTTCGAAACCGAATTCCATTGTCTCCAGATAACGCTGCAGATCAAGCAGTTTGCGGTAATAGTCGTTGATCGACGAGGGCGATGATGGAGGGCGATATCAGGAGCAGAACTTGCAAGAAAAGAAGAATTCTGGTTAACAAGAATAATTTTTGAGAATGTTAATTCGATTTATAATTAAATAAAATGTATTGAATAAAAAATCGGCTGATTTCTTTGGCGTTGCTCTGCTTTTTGAACAGTAATTTTAATCCCTTTTTTTTTAACAAGCACGCGCTCACACATCTGAAAAATTGGAATGTAAAAGAATTTTCAGAAAAATGGTGTACTTGGTTTCACTATTTCTTTTATTTAGTGAGGTCCGAGCCTTTTGGGCTGTGTAAAGCCTAATATTTGTTTATAAAAAAGTATATTCGTTTTGAAAATGTTTTTATCTATGATCACTGTGACTGTGATAATACTGCTACAATTGATAATTTTTCACGATAGTGCTATCGTAACTATTGCTCATCTCTAGTTCTCATTCTCTCGTAATAAAATGGTTGACAACGTGGTGCCGGAATTAACTAATTTGGATTTAAATAAGCAAAAGGCATGTTAATTAGCTTGAAACTCAATAGAAAAAGTTGAACCCGTGTATAGACTTTAGAGTGATGTTGAAAGTTCTTAGGCCTTTTGTTACCAGGCCTAGTAAAAAAGCATTGTTAAGCATTGATCTGCGAGCCTCGAACAACAAATATCATCAGCAGCATCCACCACCACTACAACAACCACAACAAACAGTTAAAAGCTTGCCAACTCCTGGCCAACGCTGCTACGCTACATTGGTTGGTGTCCCCCTAAATTCTCCACAAGCACATTAGTTTGTATTTCTGAGTGTGTTTGTGTGTCATAAAAATGAATCACAGCCCCCAGGCCAATTGCCACTGCCGGCTACTGGAGTTCATTTGTTCAATTGTGTCGTCACTAACTTCATTATTTTGATTTAATTTTTATCTTACTTAACTACGCTGGGATATTGCATCAGTCGTAGCAATTCACTCCCAAACGAGAAGAGATAGGCACAACACACCAAGAGCCGAAAAAGGCCATTTGTTATTGTCATTGCTTTTGTTAACAATTGTTCAAATAACACAACAACAAGTTAACAGTAGATAGAGGGAAAACAAATCATTCAAAATAATTGCTTTTTGACTTGCACACGTAGGCAGAAGAAGAAAGTTGAGTTTTTGATTGTGTAAAGTGGATTCTTATTGATTTTTCCTTTAATATTTACAGGCGGCCAAAATGAAGAAGGAGAAAAAGGAAAAGCCCGCTGGCGGTGGAGACAGTCGCAAAGGTAAGACTTCAAATGAAAAAAAAAAAACCAAAAATATTTTCAAAAGAAGTAAGAATTTAAACTAGGAAAAAGTAGAGTGATCCAAAATCAAAGGCTTATTCTGACCAATTCACAACAGGGCTGGAAACCGATTTTCAACCGAACCGGTTTGGACCTGGAATTCCGAAGTATTTTTCACAGCGAACCGAACGAAGGGAGAACGGGACCGTCGAACAAAAAATTCGAAGTAAAAGTCTAAATAGGCTTTCTCTGTGTCACATTTTTGAACTCAAAATAGTTGATCGAGTCGGTACCTAAGAATTCTGAAAGAGTATGATAGTAGTATAAAAGCTTTCTCAGTGTTTGATCTGGTTAGCTGCCGGTTTCTTTTTATAGCGCTTTGAAGTTTTTGGCATCTGATTGGGTTTTCCAACTCCATATTTCGTTAACTATTTGGAATTATTAATTAAGGTCTTCAGAAACAATGTACAATAGCTCTTAATAAGTCCAAAATATCTCATACTTAAAATTAGAAAAATGTCAACAAACGTCAAGTTTTCCCATTGTATTTCTTAGTTTTTCAACATTATCTTCAAAACAGTTTCAAAATCGGCCATGCAATACATAGCAAAATTTTATCTTAGACTAAAATAAACAAGTCCTTAGAACAAACTCACTTTATTCGACTACTCCTTCATATACCTGCAAGCAACTAAAAATTTTTTATACATAAAAAAATTGTTCAATTTATGGTAAAAAAATTTTAGTTTCTTTTTTATGTTTTAATTATGATTTTAGTTATGATTTGTTTGATTTTTAAGTGATTGAAACACAAAAATTAAATTATTAATCCAACAATTGCAATATTTTCGAATTTCTAATTGAATCATCTCCGACACATAAAGTATATATATTCTTATCAGCATGACGAGCTGAGTCGTAAGTTTTGTTTTTTTGTTTGTCTGTTTCTACGCGAACTAGTCCCTCAGTTTTGGAGCTATCGAGCGGAAAATTTGCACAGAGTCTTCTTTTTACTGCACGCTGCTAATATGTCGGAACCGACCGGATCGGATGACTACTTCTTGTAGCTGCCATACAAATGTTCGCTCGGAAAATGGATTTTAGTAAGAAAAACTGTTTTGTTCTCAATATTACTGCTCTCAAACACGGTCATGGGTAATATGTAATGTTTTTAAGCTGATCTGCGAAGTTTGGTCGAAGTCGCTAACCGTTGAGACAAGCTATTTCAAGTGTATCAAAACTTCGGTACAGACGAAGTTAGCTTTGCCTTTCTCGTTTTATATAAGTCCAATCTACGTTTTTGTCCTGCGTTTCTTAGTAAAATTCGGTACAATTTTCAGGACTTGTTTACAAAAAGAAGGCAAAACATGATCACTTTTGACTTTTTAAAAGTTGAAGTAAAAGGATGTGACTTTTTTGAATTGACCAATTAATGATTTGTAAGCCAAACCAAAAGCAACAACTTCGTCTAAGACATTAAAGCGAAATGTAAAATAGTTAACGAGATATCGAGTTGCGAATCCCAATCAGTAGCTGAAAACTTTAAAGGACAATAGAAAGAAATCGGCAGCTAGCCAGACCAAACCAAGCCAAGGTTTTACGCTTCCATCTAGAGTAGTTGATATTTCTTAAAAATACCAATATGGATTATATCAAAACCCAAATTTTTAATATCAATATGTGCATTTCCAAAAAAAAGGTACACCTGGGCCAACAAAATTAAGGGGTTTAAAAACACAATATTTGATCTAATTTTCTTAGGGAAACAATCAAATTAAACTAATGTAAGCTAATCTTACATTTACTAATAACCCAATTGGATATATTCGGTACAAATCCAATTGACTGTAAGTTTTTGCTTCGCATAATAGCAGAAACCACATAAATATGATGATGGAAAAAATGATGCGTTCGACATGTCACGTATCGACAGAGATAAAAATTTGTTTACCAAAAACATACTCAAGATTTATAAATAAAATAATATACATTTCCAAGAACTATTCGTTCATAAGATATTAAGATTATTTGGACTTAGTTATTGTGTTAGGTTTCGCTAAACTTTGTCTTTATACAGCTGCTTGCGAAAACCACTTCTGTTTTTGTAACGTTCGAATAGCTTCGAATTTTGTCATTATTTTGGAAACCGAATTTCCCTTGATATACACTTTAACACTAATTAAAGTGCTTGCTTAGAGCTATGTTACACAGTAAAAAACGAATTAAAAATTTGTTTTATTTTGACTTTTTTCATTTTCAATATGTACGACGGCCACGGTTCGACAGAATGGAAATGCCCATATATAGATTCCGCATCTCATACAAACTTTTTTTGGGAGCCCAAGAACAATCGTTTTTTGTTTCACATGCGTCATCCATAATTTTTTATATTACCATCAAAAGTTTCTCTCTCTATCTCTCTCTGAGATTGTCCTTGTTAAATGGAATGCCGAGTTCGGGGGTGTAAACTGATCCGGCACCTGCCACATTGGGTTTTACTTTGCGCATAGCTTCAGTATCGTTCATCCGACCTTTGGGGGCGTGGTGAAAATTGAAAATAAACTTGATGTGCCTACAAGTATAAGAAGAGTATATGTCCTATGCATGACAAGCCAGTATCTCATATCATCTTTGAGATGTGTTTACGGACAGACAGACTGACATGGCTATATTTTTATTTTTTTATTTGTTAAGTCGAGAAAAAAAGGCTGTCAACACAATTACACATACGTTATAAAAAAGCCTTATCAATTAAGAAAGCATAATAAAGAAAATCTAACAAAATTACAAAATAACTAATAACGATTCTGACACTATGGGGGATTCAATTTGCCCGTCCGGCCAGCTATGCCCCGATTCACAGCCAATTGTAGTCAGAAATTTTGTTAGAGCTACCAAAAACTTTAATCATCTAGAGATAGAGAAGAGGAAAAAAAAACAAACCCTAAATAGAAGCTAAGGAAAAAAAATAATAGTAATAAAATAATAAACAAAGTGATAGTTTTAGTGACCTTTTTGATTGAAAATCGTAGAACTTTTTTAGGCAGGCTCTAGGTCAGGGTGCCCACAGCCATTCCGCAATGCACGCATGTGTTGTTGTCGTACGCAAAGGAATAGCCTGCGCGTATAGACTTTACGCATGCCATAAGCCAACAAAAAGCAAAAACAAATTCATATGCGGGCTCTGTGTTTTGTTGTTGCCGCGCTCAGACCTGCAACAACAACATCATAGGTGCCTCTCTCTCTCTCTCTCCGATGTCTCTCGCAAACTCGAATGCAACAACAAATTGCTTATGCCAACGACCACTCACACACACAAACAGAAATCGGGTTTCTCTTTCTCTCTCGTTTTGTTGTTACTGCTTTAAATATATTTAGTGCATTTGTATTAGTTCTGACGCGCTGGTAAGCACGTTCTGGGCGCCCCTGCTCTAGGTCATTAAGTTATGGATATTGTCCACAACTTTTCTAAAATAAGACACGCACAACACATAAAACGGGATGCACACACATCAAAGCATTAGTGTTTTTGGCGTTTGCTGCTGATGTCGGATTTTGCTACAAGCGTACCTTTGGGATTCCCAAGCGTTTATAGTAATTCTTTCATGAAGCAACTTCTGCCAACACAAGATTCAAGATTGAATTGGTATTCATGAAATAGCGTTATACTGTCAACCAGCCTCCTTTGTTGTGTTGTGCGTGTCTTGTTTTAGAAAAGTTGTGGACAATATCCATAACTTAATGACCTAGAGCCTGCCTTAAAAAAGTTCTACGATAAAATAATAAAACTAAAATAAATCAGATGCACAAAGAAAAAAATTTAGGAGAAAAAAAAATAGAAAAGAGGAATAAGAAAAAATACTAACTAAAAGTGTTATATTTCACTATTAAAAATAAAAAATTTTATGAGTTAAACTTAAAATAAAATATCAAGAAATCTCTGACCCGGTGGGGGAAGATTTTTTAGCCAGTCCGGCAAGCTGTGCCCCTACTCACAGCCTGGAGTGGTCAGAGATTTCCCCTAAGATAAATATAAAGAGATGTTTTTAGAGAGAAGAGAGAGAGATCTGTTGAGAGCAGGTGATAGAGATCATTTTAATTTTGACATAAGACTCGAAATCGATTGTGCTTTGCATAATCAGTTGTGCATCTAGGCAATACTAATGAACAATAGTTTCTGGTTGGCCTAGAAGGAACGGAGAAGTTAAGGCGACCTAAAATTTCAGAAGAATCTACATCACCGATAATTAGTTTATGAAGAAAAGAAACACCTAATACTGTTCTACGGTTGGCTAACGAAGGAAGGTCAATAAGCAAGAGTCTGTTAGAGTACGATGGCAGACGAAGGTTAAAGTCCCAGTTTAGGCCACGTAGGGCAAAAAGCAAGAATTGCTTTTGAACAGATTCAATACGATCTACACTAGTGGTCATAATTATTTTGACCAAAAATAATTCATAAATAAACCATTATATCTTTTAAACAAAAAATCAAATTTATATCGGATAATGGTATAAAAGTAAGCTTCCAATAACACATAAGTAGTACACAATCGGCTGCTTAGGTTAGAAAATATGAATCAAAATGTGCAAATGGGGGTTGGCATAAGTATTTTGACAAGTTTTCAAAATGGATTTATTCTCAGAACAGGACCTCAAATGCTAAAACAATGATTGGTTATAGACAAGTTTTTCACGCTGAACCCGAATCTGGCTTTAGAAATTGCATATCTTTAATGGATTAACTGTAAAATGGATATAAAAGTGCAAAAAGACTTTTTTGCCCATTTTTCCTGGATTCTATGTCCTAGAAACGAGCTAATTATTAAAAATTTGATTTGTCAAGTACTTAGTTTTATCTGTAAATTGTAGTTCATACTTTCTTCATTTTTATAAGATATAAGTTCGTGATCGATCTGCGAAGAATGGCCGATTTGCATAAAAATTTCAATTTTTTGTGCTTTCATGAGCTGCATTTGTTGATTTTCATTGTTTTAGCATTTGAGGTCCTGTTCTGAGAATAAATCCATTTTGAAAACTTGTCAAAATACTTATGCCAACCCCCATTTGCATATTTTGATTTATATTTTCTAACCTAAGCAGCCGATTGTGTACTACTTTATGTGTTATTGGAAGCTTACTTTTATACCATTATCCGATATAAATTTCAAAATTTTAGGATTTTTTGTTTAAAAGATATAATGGTTTATTTATGAATTATTTTTGGTCAAAATAATTATGCCCAAAATAATTATACCGGACGGACTACAGCAGTCGCCAGACTTTGTTGTCGACCAACGTTTAATGAATCCGAGAACACCATTTGCTCTGTTAACAATAAAATAAGTTAAAACTCAATTTGAGGTCAAAAAGAATTCCAAGATAAAATTAAAATTTTATATATAAAAATGCCAATAGTATAGGTAGCGAGAGAAGGCATGCTGCGATGGAAAGTCAAAATATTTATTGAATTTGATTAATCAGTAACCAGGACTGCAAGGAGTTTAAGTCATCTTGCAATCTGATGGAGTGCATCGGGTCCTTGAAAGATAAGATAAGTTTTTACATCATCGGCGTACATAATATCCGAGAATTCGAATTTATTGTGGGGGAGATCATTAATAAAAAATAAAAAAAATTTCCTGAGGAGAGCCCTTGGGGATTATAAAAATAAAAATATTTTGGTGTTTTGACCCCTGGCTGAAGTGACAAAGACAGGCTTTGACGTATAAGAGCGAAGCAGAACTTTTGAGTTCTATCTTTAAAAAGGCGAAATCAAAAAAAAAAAGGGATGGAAATCCTAAACGATCAAGTTTAACGAGAAGAAGATCATGGTTCACAGAATCAAATGCCTTACTGAAGTCGCTGTAGATGACATCAGTTTGTTTTTTTAAAAGGAATCCATCGTTAACCATTTATATTGACACGGCTGTTAATGCCGATAAAGAATATATAAGGTTGTCAAAAAAAGTCTTTAGCAAGTTTGGTTCTTTGCAAGCGCGTAGTTCTAGTTGTATTCGTCGCATCGTTTTACGCTAGAGCTTTTTTGAAAGCTCTTTCACGCGCTAACACGTGTTTGATTTATTGTTGTTTGTTTTTAGTCGTTCGTGAGTTATAGCGTCGCAAACATGGAGCAAAATAAAGAGAAAATACGGCATATTTTACAGTACTACTACGATAAAGGCAAAAATGCATCTCATGCTGACAATAAAATTTGTGCAGTTTATGGACCCGATACAGTTTCCATTTCCACCGCACAACGATGGTTTCAACGTTTTCGTTCTGGTGCAGAGGTGATCGAAGATGCGCCACGGTCCGGAAGGCCTGTCGTCGAAAATCGCGATAAAATCGCTGAATTGATCGAAAGAGACCGGCATAGTAGCAGCCGTAGCATCGGCCAAGAGCTGGGCATGAGTCATCAAACCGTTATAAACCATTTGAAGAAGCTTGGATTCAAAAAGAAGCTCGATGTATGGGTGCCACACGACTTGACGCAAAAAAACATTTTTGCCCGTATGGATGCATGCGAATCGCTTCTGAATCGCAACAAAATCGACCCGTTTTTGAAGCGGATGGTGACTGGCGATGAAAAGTGGGTCACTTACGACAACGTGAAGCGCAAACGGTCGTGGTCGAAAAGCGGTGAAGCTGCCCAGACGGTGGCCAAGCCTGGATTGACGGCCAGGAAGGTTCTTCTGTGTGTTTGGTGGGATTGGCAGGGAATCATCCACTATGAGCTGCTCCCCTATGGCCAAACGCTCAATTCGGACCTGTACTGCCAACAACTGGACCGCTTAAATGCAGCACTCATGCAGAAGAGGCCATCTTTGATCAACAGAGGCCGAATTGTCTTCCATCAGGACAACGCCAGGCCACACACATCTTTGGTGACGCGCCAGAAGCTCCGGGAGCTCGGATGGGAGGTTCTTTTGCATCCACCGTATAGTCCGGATCTCGCACCAAGTGATTACCACCTATTTCTGTCCATGGCGAACGAGCTTGGTAGTCGGAAGTTGGCCACAAGAGAGTACTGTGAAAATTGGCTCTCCGAGTATTTTGCCAATAGGGATGCGAGCTTCTATAAGAGGTTATATATAGTTAATAAGGTCGGAAATAATTCCTCTTTGTTACATACTTTTACACAAGCTTAAAATATATCCGGTATTGAACCCTGGGTATAAGAGAAAAAAATCTATGCCAAAATACCATACCTGGATGAAGTTCTTTGTGATCCATGGTTTCTGACCTTAATTTTCTGAAGATTTCGTTTTTTCTCCCCCTTTTGCAGAACAAAATCCACAGCAATCCACTCGCATCGCTCGCAGTGGCCCGAGCTCTTTTCGATATTCAAACTCCGCACACACACACAATATTTTATTTTTGTTTTCTTTTAAAAAATATTTTGTGCATTTCATTCAACGTCGGTAAGCATTCGGCACCTTTGGTCCATGGTTTCCAGTGCCGTGTCCTGTTGAAACCACATGTTGCCACATGTAACGAATGACGCGAGAGGTGTCAACAAATGTAAATCACCATTTCTTTGGTTTATTTCTCTTCTAATCTCATTTTCCCTTTACCATTTCAGAGCTCAATCCATGGCCTCAATTCATCGAAGAACGTAATGTGCTGTGGGAGAAATGTAAAGCTGAATATTTGGCTGAGATTGCTGCCAAACCACGTGAGGCCATTAAAGTTACCCTACCAGATGGCAAGCAAGTGGACGCCACTTCGTGGGAGACCACTCCCTATGAAGTAGCTCGTGGCATAAGCCAAGGACTGGCTGATAATACAATTATATCGAAAGTCAATGGTGAAGTCTGGGACTTGGATCGTGTTCTTGAGGGCAATTGCACTCTACAGCTGCTCAAATTCGATGATCCCGAGGCGCAGGCCGTTTTCTGGCATAGCTCGGCCCATATTATGGGCGAAGCCATGGAGCGTATCTATGGTGGACATCTTTGCTATGGTCCGCCAATTGATAGTGGTTTCTATTATGATATGCATCTGGAGGGTGAGGGCATCTCTACCAATGACTATGGCACCATGGAGACGCTGGTCAAGCAGATAGTGAAAGAGAAGCAAAACTTTGAGCGTCTGGAGATGAAGAAATCGGATTTGTTGGAAATGTTCAAGTACAATGAGTTCAAGTGTCGCATTTTGAACGAGAAGGTAACCACGGATCGCACCACGGTGTATAAGTGTGGATCGTTGATCGATCTCTGTCGTGGTCCTCATGTACGACACACCGGCAAGGTGAAGGCCTTGAAGGTCACAAAGAACTCGTCCACCTATTGGGAGGGCAAAGCCGATGCAGAAACCTTGCAACGTGTCTATGGCATTTCATTTCCGGATCCCAAACAGCTCAAGGAATGGGAGAAACTGCAGGAAGAGGCCGCCAAGAGAGATCATCGAAAAATCGGACGGGAACAAGAGCTTTTCTTCTTCCATGAACTCTCTCCTGGTTCATGCTTCTTCCAGCCACGTGGAGCACACATCTACAACACACTGATGGGCTTCATCAAGGGAGAGTACAGGAAGCGTGGTTTCCAGGAGGTTATCTCGCCGAATGTCTACAATGCCAAGTTGTGGATGACATCCGGACATTGGCAACATTATGCTGAAAATATGTTCTCCTTCGAGGTGGAGAAGGAAAAGTTTGCACTTAAACCCATGAATTGTCCCGGTCATTGTCTCATCTTTGATAATCGCAATCGCTCCTGGCGAGAGTTGCCTCTGCGCATGGCTGACTTTGGAGTTTTGCATCGCAATGAACTGTCTGGAGCACTGACTGGATTGACTCGCGTGCGACGCTTCCAACAGGATGATGCTCACATATTCTGCTCTCCCGATCAGATTAAAAGCGAGATGAAAGGCTGTCTGGAGTTTTTGAAGTATGTCTACACCATTTTTGGATTCTCCTTCCAACTGGTATTGTCCACTCGCCCCGAGAAGTATCTGGGTGAGCTGGAACAATGGAACGATGCAGAAAAAGCCCTGGCCGAGTCGCTCAACGAGTTCGGCATGCCCTGGAAGGAGAATCCCGGCGATGGTGCCTTCTATGGACCTAAAATTGATATTACCATAATGGATGCTCTGAAGCGGTCTCATCAGTGTGCCACCATCCAATTGGATTTCCAACTGCCCATACGCTTCAATCTCAATTACATAGCCGATGATGGAGAGAAGAAGCGGCCGGTGATTATACATCGCGCCATTTTGGGCTCTGTGGAGCGCATGATTGCTATTCTCACCGAGAACTATGCTGGCAAATGGCCTTTCTGGCTTTCGCCACGCCAGGTGATGGTTGTGCCTGTGGGACCGGCCTACGATGAGTATGCCCAGGCGGTGCGTGATCAACTACATGCCGCTGGCTTTATGAGTGAAGCCGATTGCGATGCTGGCGATACGATGAACAAGAAGATACGAAATGCTCAGTTGGCTCAGTTCAACTTTATTCTGGTGGTGGGCGACAAGGAGCGCTCCTCGAACACGGTGAATGTGCGCACGCGCGATAACAAGGTGCATGGCGAGGTCTCTGTCAGTGATTTGATATCCAAGCTGCAAAAGATTCGCGATGAGTTTATCACCAACGAGGATAACTTTTAAGTGGCCAATGCCCCCATTACCCAAAATCTATTTATATCTTTCTTCGTATAACTTAAATTTTGCAAAGCAAATTCAAACAACAATGGCAGGCATTTTTTTTTATAATTCTGTTGCTATGTGTTTACTACGCTTATGAAAACCCCAAGAACCCTCAAATCAAATAAAGAAAACCGAAATTTATGATGAGAACAAGATGCTATTTTAATTACAATTGCAAAAGTAAATCAAATCTGAAATAACACATACTGAGCTGTCAAATGGAATGACCGCCTACTGCGCCACCTACTAAAGGCAAATTGAACTGAAAAATAAAATGTGCCCCTGCAGCGCCACCTACTGAGAATTTGCTGACTATTCTTTCTTCCAAAACCTTCGCGGAATAGAAATAGTAGAAGGAAGTGTCCAATTTGTTTAACTTTTAAGCATTTGAACAAACTACTATAATCCGTTTTTAAGGTTAGTTTACAGCCTCTCTGGCTTAGCTATAGGTCAGTGTTCTACCTGAATTCTACTTTGGTAAAGGCGGCTTGATTGCATTGCAAAAAGATAACAATTAAGAAAACAGTTTAGTCAATCAAGTTTACTTTAAACCCAGGTTCATTTCCCTCTAGGTCTTTATCCACACGCTTTTAAAACGGTTCAATTCGTTATTATTCGTCGATTTTTTGACCATTTAATAAACTAGCGATTTGAAATATACTTTACCATCCATTCCAGGGCGGCGTCGCTAACTTCGGCGGATGCAAAATTGCTCTGCATCTGTTCTCACACCGACAGTAAAAATCTTACACTACTTATACAATGCCAAAATGCGATTGAAATTTTTGCAGGCCTCTGATCTATTCTCAATGGTCGAGTCGTTTCGGAGGAGTGCGAACACAAACACTTTGACACAAGATTTTTATTTATTAGATTGAATTCGTCTCTTCTTTCAGATTAAGTATTTGTGCCAGAACTGTTTTACTTAGTAAGTTGCATTTGAACAAAAATGGTTACAGTTCTTGAACTTTTCAGTTCAGAAGTTTTTATGGTATATATCAGAGATCTGTAAGAGTGCCTACTTTTTTGACTGCACCGAAACTCGCCTGTGTGACTGACACTCGAAATTTCGCAGTAGAGTCAAATATGTACATACTCGCCCTGTTATGGCAATCTGGCTTGCTTGACTGTCAAAGTGGTTGTTTCTGTATTGAGCCATGATGCAATAACTATGAGGTGGTCCCGTCCGCAAAAGCTGTTTTTATTGTACACTGGAAAATTAGTGCTATTGAGAAGTGAAAGCTTTTAAAAAGGACGTGTTAAGGGGTATTCTCCATGTGCAAAATTTTTTTTTTTTGTTGCATTTTTTTATAGCTTGGATAGTTCAGAATATCGCCCCAAATGCATTTTTTTATTATCAAAATACTTTAGAAGATGTAGCCTTTATAGTCGAACAATATCTTCGCTAAAACAAGAAATTTTTGACGAAATAAATTTCGAGTAAATAAAGCTGTGAAATATCGGCTGGTTCTTCAATTTGTATGGTTACATGTTGTCGCCTCATATCAATATCGATTATTAATCGACTTTTAATCGATAATTATCGAAGGCTATGCTACACAATGCTCATACTGACTAATCCGCTCAGAATATAGAGCTGCGGCCGTATCTAAAGAAGGCAGACGGGTACGCAGAACAGAGGGAGCTGCTCCTGAAAACAGTTTTTTTGAAGATGAGGAAGGTCCGCTGTATGCAGCTGGCATCGCCGACTAATATCTGTAAGTATATAATATCTGTAATATTTTTGGTTACTTTCTAAGCAACTTTTTCGGACTGCCAAACCACTTTTCTCCAGTTCTACTAAACCGATTTTGATGAAATAATATGCAATCGACGCAGAATTGTCACCATTCTAGAACTGCATTTTTACATTTTTGATTTTTTTTGGTCATTTCCCCAAAAAAGGATCTTTAAACGCGTTTATCTCGAAACCGCGTGTTTCGAACTGGCGGCCACGATATCTCCAGTTACACTGAATCGATTTTGATGATTAAAACTTAAATCGACGCAGAATTGTCACCATTCTGGTCTGAACCTCAATCATAATTTTAAAAATAATTTTACTATTTTTTTTACACTTAACTACAAAAAAGCCCAAGAATGGATTTTTCATTTTTTAATGGCCGCCATTTTGTCATTTTGTCGAGGTTCAGACCAGAATTACATCTATTCTGATTATAACCCCGTTTTTACTTTTCATTTCAGACATCCTGGAGACGTGGAATCATGGCCGCTTTTTTTTGGACACCCACTTTGACGGCCGATAACTTTTGGAACAGCCCTCGAATCGAAGCAGTAAAAATATGTTTGTTGACTTTAATCTGTTTGTAACATAATAAAATAAACAGAATTGGAAAAACTCTTTGCGTTTTCAACTAAGACAACAACGGCAAACGCCGTTAAGTTGTAGTTGTTATCCCAAGAGAGAGATACAAAGACCGTATTTGACCAGCTTCGCAGAGCTTAATTTGTTTCGTCGAAAGTATGCATTTCGCCTGATGAAAAGTTATGCACTGCAACCGCTGCCTTTCGTTAGATAGATTGTAATTGAAAACAAAACAGAAACAACGAATTCTCTTAGTAGTACTTGCCTTGGTAAAACAAATGGATTAACCTTCCATATACTTTTCCATCTTTAGCAGGGAATAATACCGGAACCGGTAACCGAAATAAACCGTTTTAAATCGCGTAGCGGAACCGGAATCGAAACAAATATTTTGTTGGGAACCGATATCCGTTTACCGTTATTATTGGAACCGATATAACCGAAACGAAACCGAAACGTTGGTACCGGTACCGGTTTTTTTACCTTTGCTGAGCGCATCGTAGTTTTAGTCAGACGTTTGTAATGCAAAAAAACACTCTTAACACGTCCGTTACACGATGGCATATTTTCTTGGAACTTTTTTTAGGAGTCATCAAATTGAAGCACCCTTATGTAAAATGACACTTGCAAGAAAATCTCGCATATTGTAAAGGGCGCTTAACTTACTATGATTCATTTGTTTTTGGCAGTAAACTAAAATATGTGCATACATATGGCTAAAAAATGACTAAGAAAACGCAGAATGCAAGGAGTACTTCAAAGGAGAAGGTTAAAGAGAGTCTTACCCAAGGACCTCAACTCACCGCGACTCTAGCTGAACACCATCTACACAAAATTTCCACATTTTCTCATTAAATCTTACATTAAAACACCTATACTTTATCGATAGGACTAAAGACACTGCCAAGTACTCTTAAACCTAATACTTCACACTAGTATGGTAAAATGGTAGCAAAAAGCTAGTTAATAAATGATACGAAATAGAAAAGCTAGAGAAATCCATTTTGAAAAGAATCGCCGCCGACGAAGTTGAGGCATATGTGATTTTGCAGGAAAAGATTCTTGGTAATAACAATACATCATTTGTGTTAACAAATAAGCTACTGGATTCCACTAACACTTTTTTCGCACTTAAACGTGTTCGAAACCATGAAAACATTCTTAACTGGTAGTCAGAATCCTCCACAAAGTTCCCAGAATTGGGAGATGAGATTCCAAATTTGTTTTTTCTGTTCCAGCTACGCAGCTTAGCGATGAGCGCCTATTCTCTGGCGTAAAATTTATAATAAATCCGCTAAGAAGTTGCATGGACTCAACCACATTGACTACAATTATGTTACTGGGTGAAAATCACAAGAATTCTATATAGTGGACGTATAACATTCGAAAACTAATAATACATAATATAATATTTATGAGCATAATTTGTAATCATTAGATCATACATGTTTACTACGTAAATAAATACGAAATATGAAATCTATATAATTTTGCTTTAAATGTAAAACCATTCATTTTTGTTGAATTTTATACGTTTAACTCGAAAATATTTTTTTTTGATTCGTTTTATAAAACGGGAATAAAATGATTTAGATTTATCTCAGAAGTTAAGTTTCAGTATTAAAAATAAGTATTACTTATATTGGTACGTACCGGTATACCGAAACAAAAATCCGGGTACCGTATCGAAACCGAAAACCGAAATTAAATGAAAACCGAAATAGAACCTTTAAATGAAACATTTATTTCGGGACGTACCGGAACCGAAATTCGATACGGGATTAAGCCCTTTTAACACCAAAACCCCCTGGCTACGCTACTGGGTTTTCCAAAACATTAAAGATTGCTTTTCATCTTCAACAAAAGATAAACATGGCAAAGAATCATTAATTAATTCTTTTATATATCATTCTCAAAGCATTAATTTTTGACTAGAAAAAAATGTAGTAGAACATGTTTTTTTACCGAACTATTTTCTACTTTTTATACTCTGTACCGAAGGTACATAGAGTATATTAAGTTTGTGCAAAAGTATGTAACAGGGAGAAGAAATCATTTCCGACCCTATAAAGTATATATATTCTTGATCAGCATCAACATCCGAGTCGATATAGCCATGTCCGTCTGTCCGTCCGTCTATCTATCTGTCCGTCCGTATAAACAAACAGATCTCAGAGATGGTAAGAGATAGAGGTTTGACATGTATTGGACAAATGCTTCTTATACTTGCAAGCAGATCAAGTTTATTTTCAATTTTGACACGCCCCCTCCCGCCCCCGCAATTTTGAAAAAACGTAATATCTAGCACAGTTTTGTAGATAGATAAGATAGAATAGGGATAGTTAGTCATTAGCAATATGTATCGATTTGCCGAAGACATGATAAAGATCGGATGAGCGGTTCTCAAGTTGCGATCAAATATGTAAATTACCCCCCTTCCCACCCTCTCACAACCAACGCCGCACAATCTTAGAGAGAGAGAGGGAGAGAGAAAGAGATAGAGAGAGAGAGAGAGGGGGGAGCGACAGAAACTTAGTGATGAGGGCAGTAGCAGCACTGCATTATGCTCCTACTCTAGGTACAGAGTATAAATATAGTCGGGCTTGACCGACTTTCTCACTTGTTTTGCTCCGCTTTGGGTTCGGGCAGAAAATTTTGATCTTCTCCTGTTCAGGTTTGGCTCGGACTTCCCGAAAGTCTCCTACTCCAGAGCGCTTTAATTCCGAACCGGTTCCTTGGTTTTAATCGGTTCTTTTCGGCATACGGTTCCGGTTTGATTCCCTGGTCTTTTTATCTCTATTCTGATGGGTTTGTTTTAAATTACAATCCAAGACATTTTCGTTTATGAGAGGCCAGAATATGCGGCAGATTATTCTTAGGCTAATGTCAGAGTGCGCGCGAGAAGCGATGCTACGCGAGAAGTCATAATATTTCTTGCTATGCTTTTCAGTGATATTAAAGAGCAGTTTCTGGAGTATCACTTTCACATTTGTCATTGCACCGCCATTATTCGCAATAGCAGAATTTTTCGACATCCTCAATGTTTACGAGTCTGCCATTAACTGACACGCTTAAGCTTAATTGGACGTAATATTAGGACACCAATAATAAATTTCAAAATCTGCAATCATCTTTATCTGAAGGTAAACTCTTTGGGGTTTAAAATGCGTCAGTGAACTCAACAGAACCGTGCCTTTTGTTGCTGTTTTCAGCAATTAACATTGAGAATTTAGACAAATGAAATAAAAACTTTTCAACGACTGAAATATTGAACAATGAACTCAGACCTGAAACAAAGTTCAGTTCGGATAACTATGGTCAAAGCTAGGTAACGTAGCGGATGTTTAGCTAGTCTTATCTGATATCTATAAACAGAGAGCGTATAAATTCTTTAATTCGGCACTAGTTCAACTTGGCTGAGAATATTCTACCCACATGTTGATTTATTTCATCAATTTGTCATATTAAAGTGACGTCATTTACAAAGAGTAAACTATAGAACTATTTTCTCTTCACAAAATGAATAAAATTCGTTCCGAATTCGTCTCGTCAGCCTTATCGCCAGTTTGGATTGCATTTTAAACACAAATAGCTGGCTGCCACGATAAGATAAAGTTGCCCCTAATTAAAGTGAAACCCTTTGGCCATTAAGAGTGAATCATTTGTCTAGTGTGTTTTGTTTTTAATTTATTGCTAATATTATGTTTATTTTTCATTCATAATTTGATTTATTAAAAATTGCATTCGTATGTTTTGTCAATTTTGTAAGCTTTTTGCTTTTTGCGTAAAAAAATGCACAAAGTTCTTTCCACTAATCGAAGCCAAAAATTGTTAATTATATGGTTTAAATGTTTTGTTTACTCTGCCTGTTTCATAAAAATACATCAAATATATATATAAATATATATATTTTTTTATTCATAAGATGCACGTGGCCAAATTCCAATTGTTTGTAGTTGCTGTGCCATAAAAAATAAAACCAAAAAGGAAAACCAAAAGCCGCATAACATAACAAGGGCTATAAATGGAAACTAATTGCGTATTGGTGTGGAATTCTTGAATACAGGCTGGCTCAGTGGTATCTAATATGAAGAGTAGGGGATGGAATGTCGAAGGATCTTTGAGTCTACATTCCAAAGATGTTGGTCTTAAGTACAAAACGAGAGTGAGGAAATGCACAACACCTACGGGCATCTGTTTAAAAGGTTTATACGAGGCGCCAAAGGGGGTAATAGAAAATTTCTTGATCAAAATTTTTTGAAATTAATCTTTGGAGTACACTCCGGCTGGTGAATTAAGTTTGGAATTTGAAGTCAAAATTCGATTCAATTCAAATCTGGCATCAGCAATTGCTTTCTCTGAGTGTGTGACAGAAGAATGAACTGGAAATTAATGAATGAAAATTTTAAATATTGGAATTATACATTTTCTAGGTCGATCTTTATCTGAAGTCTATAGCTATGTCGATTAATTTTCATTTTCAACCATTTTCATTTCCGTCTGTTAAAAAACAGTGGAGAGAATGATGAATATCGCTCAATTTTACGAATTTTTCGGCAATTCGGCAAATATTTACGAATTTTTTTTAAAGGCTCATAAACTTTGATTTACATTTTAATTAATAAATGACTTTATCAAGAAGAATATGGAAATTGTGTATTTTCTTAGTTTCTTTACAATACTAGACCTCGTATAAACCAGATTATGTGTCAATTAGCTTGGTTTTAGGATTAGCTCAGTTGTATTATTGCATTATTCAATTAACATATTCAATTAATTAGCCAATTTTTCGTTTGTTAATTGTTTAGGCTATTTTGTTGTTTGCTTTTTTTTTTGCTATCATTTTGTTTTACTTTATAAATAAACTTAAACATAAAATTGTTGTGTTAAAGGGGTTTCTCATATCCATCCAGCCCACATACACCTGTGTGTGTGTACACCCGTTGCCAGCGTGTGTCAAATGCTGTTCTTGTTGTCCATCATCATCGAGGTGTGTGTGTGTGGGTTGTTACTATTAATTCTAGCATGCACAGCCACCTTCGGGATCTTTAGTCTCATTGGGCGAATCCTTAAGCACAACCTCTTGCATATCCTCGGAGGGTTTGTTCTCAGTTGAATCCATGCCGGGCAGCGCGGCTGCCACTCGCCGGAACAGCTGTTTCACATTGTAGCCCGCCTTGGCGCTCGTCTCGATAAACATCACATTCAGCTCTTTCGCTTTGCGTTCGCCCTCCTCGGTGGAGACTTGCCGTTTGTCGGACAGATCCGTTTTGTTACCCACCAGCATAATAATGACATCACTGCCCCGCTCGGTGCGCACATCATCGATCCACTTGGAGGTCTGATGGAATGAGTTCGTATTGGTGATGTCGTACACAACCACCGCGACTGTGGAGTCTCGTATGTAGGAGGGGATTAGCGAGCGAAATCGCTCTTGGCCAGCAGTATCCCACAGCTGTAGCCGAACTGTCCGATCCTCGAGGTACATGGTCTTGGAGAGAAAATCAATACCAATCGTTGCCTGGTAGGTGTTGTCGAAGCTGTCATACATGAAGCGTGTAATTAGCGACGTTTTGCCCACACTCTGTTCGCCAAGGAAGACCAATTTGAATTTCCTCAGCGGATTGCCAAAATCGCCGGATGACATGTTGGGTTCGAATCTGCTTTCTTCTCTTGTACGTGTCTACTTTTTCTTAATTGCGGGTTTGCTGACCTCTCTTCTCTCTCTCGCGCACCGCACACACCGCTCTGCTGCCTCTCCCACCTTTTGTTGTTAATGCTGGGGCTGGGCCTGCTCCTTTTATTTGTGGCTAATCGGAGGTTGAATGCGAAATTGTTGCTAACACTTTTGTTAATGTCAGACGCTAGCAAACAGGTATAGCTATTGTTGAATTATTTATATAAACTATGAGTTTTCGTCGTGGAAAATTAGCCAGCAAATCAACTATTCTGAGTCAGTTGGGATGTGACCGTATTGCGTAGAGATGAGCCATGAGGAGTAACGAGCCACTTATGTGAGCAGGTCACTGGTACAGTGGGTCAGTTTACTGATGTTTTCAGTTATTAAATGTCATGTTAAGTAATTTCAAGACATAATCTTATGTCTTAGGAAAATGTTTTAATTGTAAGAGGTTTTATAAAATAATTTTTTGGAAATTACAGAATTTGGTAGACCAAATTTTAGTTACTGATTTTTTTTGGTTTTGCTAATATAGGCCTACACTCAGATGAGATAAATTTTTAGTTTGGTACGATATTTCACATGAATAGAAACAATTTTGTTCAGCTTTGAAATCTGAATACGTAAAGGCATCTTATTTGCATGAAGCTCTGTGCCGAACTTAAAATTTATCTCATCTGAGTATAGGCCTTATAGCTTAAATACTAACAAATTCGACACTTCCATTAGATCTTTTTACACTTTCGCCCACAGAGACTATTTCTATTTTCTCACGATCAGGTCACGCACGATCTAGTCACGCACCCAACACTAGGTTAAGCAATTATCGATATTTAACTGTAGTTTTTCTTATCTTTATCTTACAACCTCAAGGGTTCTTGAGAATCATTTGCCACCCTTTAAAGCTTATCAGGTACTTTGAGTTATTTTATTTGAGTTATTTATTTAACAAACTGGCTCCCCCTCTGGGGTTTAATTAATCTACAAATTAAAATATACGCTTATCTAGAAAAACACGAAACGTAAATTGAAATTTCTTATCTGTCAAGAGCTGTGCGAAAATTTAATTTAAACAGCCCCCTATAAACGTAGATGTAAACAGTTCCTCGGAAACTACGATACCTATCGGCCACACAATGGCTCGTTCTATTAGCTTGGTTGCAATTTGCCTTTTATTGGGTCTGTGTCATGTTCATGTGTTGGCGGCCATCGCAGGCACTGATCCGCTCAATGATCCGTTACAAATACATACACAACCCTCACCCAACGGACGTGTAGTGGGTGGTACGGCTGCCGCCGCAAACTCAGCTCCTTATGCAGTGTCGATGCAGTATTCCGGTACCCACTATTGTGCAGCCAGTATTATAAACTCCAACTGGCTGGTAACGGCCGCCCATTGCCTTCAAAACAGTGCCCAAGTGTACGGCTCTACTCTGGTAGCAGGCTCTATTGCTGTGGCAGGAACTGCCAGTACTACCCAGAAGCGAAGCATTACCTATTTTGTGGTCAATGATCTGTACACAGGAGGCACTGTACCCTATGACATCGGTCTAGTATACACGCCCACCGCTTTTGTATGGTCTGCTGCTGTGGCTCCAGTTAGTCTACCCAAGTCTGGCGTGGTGCCCACCGGCAGCGCTAATCTGTACGGCTGGGGAAGTACCAGTACCACGAATACTGCTTCCTATCCCAGCACTCTCCAGGTGGCCACCAATATACCCATTATCAGTTTGAGCTCTTGCGAAGCGGCTCTGGGAACCAAAGGCAGTGATGTGCATTCAACTAATTTGTGTACCGGACCATTGACGGGTGGAGTGAGCATCTGTACCTCGGATTCGGGTGGTCCTCTGGTTCAAGGAAATGTCCTCATTGGCATAGTCTCGTGGGGAAAGTTGCCCTGTGGACAGAAAAATTCACCTTCCGTGTATGTGCAGGTGTCCTCGTTTATATCTTGGATAGCTCAGAATCAAGTGCTTTCCAAGTAATTAAAAAGAAAGATTAATAAATTGAAAAAGTAAAAGGTGTCATTTAATTCGATACCATACTAATTTTTATTTCGTTCTGTTTAATTTTCTATTGTTATCGTTTTACAGCGAAAGACGGAATTTATCAAGTGGACAGGTAAAGTACTCTAGAATAGTTAAAGTGTTCTTTGGAAGTCGTAGAATTTCTTGGAATATCTTGTTCAGGTTATTAAGATAAATTTGTAAAAATTAATTAAATATTTTATTTTCTATTAAATGTTGCTTTAACGGCTTTGTTTTATCATATGTCACGGAATTGCCCTAGAGCTGGAGAAACATCGATGGTAACATTGATGCATCGATGTTTTTATCTAAGCTGCAGACATCGATGATTTTTATTTCACCATCGATGTTTTTGCTACCCTGACGACTCGGCCACACTATTATCTTATAAAATTAACTTCTTGTCCTTACGAAAGATAAGAAGACCAATTTGCCGTTCTGTCAAGAAAAAATTTACTGGACTAAACCCTATTGTGTATGAATGTAGTTAATGCTCAACCATTTACATGCTACAATCAAAAAAGCGTGTGATTTATTAAAAATAACCCGTTTATACGCACAGTACGCATATTTCCATTAAAAATTTACCATTGTTTATACGTGCAGCACAAAAGAAACTCTGTGTGGACGAGTCAAAACTTATTAAAGTTCAGCTCAATAACCTATTGAAGGTATCACATAACCTATTAAAGTTAGGTGTGTATAACCTATGCTGAAGTCTCACATATATTACATAAACTGTTGTAGGTATATGATAACCTGTTGTAATACATATGTGAGTGAGTTGCGTAGTTCCAATCACAATAGTCAGATGTCCATTTGTATATAGCGTATGATAATCTTTTATTAAAGGAAAGATATGACAATGATAGTGTGCTTTTAACTCTCTTAGCTCTTTTCGTTAGCGAAGCTAGACTATAAACTTCGTGAGTGACTTTGATAGTGATGACAACTTAGAACTATCGATATTACATTTTTAACTTAACATTAACATATTATCTTCGTGACTTCAACACTTTCCCTTGTTAAATTAAAAATTAAGAACTATACAAATCATTCAGAAAGGCCTATTTCCTTACAAAGTAATTGAAGGCGTGGCCTTGGCAGCGGTTTGGTCATCATATCTGCAACTTGCCTCTCTGTTGATATTTGTTGAACTTGCATTAACCCATCTGTAACCTTTTCTCGGATAAAGAAATGCTTGTTCATGATGTGCTTAGTACGGCGATGAAATTCTGGGTTCTGAGCAAGCCGTACTGCAGCCGAATTATCTACTTGTAAAATAGGCACCTCTTCCAATTTGGTGATGCCCTGGAACAATTTTGTTAGCCAAATGATTTCCTTTGCTGCTTCATTTGCTGCTACAATCTCTGCCTCTGTTGTTGAAGTGGCTACCATTGCTTGGCGCTGACTCATCCAAGTAATAACGCCTCCAGCGTATTTAATGATAACTCCTGATGTCGATCTGCCTGTCTTCGAACATCCCGAAAAGTCTGCATCGCTGTAACATTCCAGAATACCTTTATTCTTGCTATAGTTGTAAACGATACCTGTATTCATGGATCCCGCAATGTAACGAAGTGCCCTCTTCAACTGTACAACGTTCTCCGGAGTTGGATTTTCTAAACTTCTTGATAAAAATCCAACGGTGAAGGCTAAGTCCGGTCTGGTGCCCAACATAAGATACATCAGAGCCCCAACTGCTTGACGATATGGAAAGCTGCTCTCTCTTGCTTTCCCTGATTCAGACGTTTCTGTGCTCTTGTTGATTGGTGTTGAAACTGGCTTGCAATCAACAAATCCAAAACGATCCAATACTTTCTTTGCATATCCTCCTTGGCTTATCTTGATGAAACCTTTACCTCTCTCGATTTCAAGTCCAAGAAAATACTTAGCATCCTTTGAGACGATCTTAAATTCTTTCTTCAAGTCCCATATAAAATTCTCCAAATCTTGCTGATCTGTTGCTGCAACTAATCCATCGTCCACGTAAATTACAAGAATGATTTTCTTGCCGTTTCTGTCTTTAATATATAGACATGGATCTGCCTCACTGACCTTGAATCCAAGCTGTGTTAGAAAAGCTCCAAATCGTTTATTCCAACACCTTGGTCCTTGCTTGAGTCCATATAAGCTCTTCTTTAGCTGGCAAACTCTGTCTGTGCCATCCTTAAAGCCATCCGGTTGACTCATGTAAATGCTTTCTTCTAATTCTCCATAGAGAAATGCAGTTGAAACGTCAAATTGAGTTAAATGCATACCTTCGCTTGCTGCAATACTCAATACTGATCGAATTGTACCCATTTTTGCAACTGGACTAAACGTTTGAGTATAATCGATACCAGGTCTCTGTGCAAATCCTTTTATCACAAGTCTGGCCTTAAACTTCTCAATCGATCCGTCTGCATTCTCCTTCTTGCGAAATACCCATCTGCAGGGCAAAGCCTTTTCGCCTGGTGGCAATGTCACAAGTACCCATGTGTCATTTTCTTCTAAAGACTTTATCTCGTTCTTCATAGCCTTTTTCCATTCTAGCTTTTCTTTGCTGTTTATAGCTTCTTCAAATGTCTCTGGTTCTGGCTCCATGCCGAATCCCTGTGCCTCCATGATAAAATCACTGAACTTCTGTGGCTTCTTAACTGATCGGCGGTCTCTTAAGTATCTTGGAGACTCAATAACTTCTTCTTCTCCTGTCTCATAGTTTTCTTCACTTTCTATTAATGTGTCCTCAGTTTCGCTTTCATCTGAGTTTGTATCTTCTTCTTCATTCTGCTTGTTTTCTTCTTTATCTTCAGTCTTGTGAGTATCAATATCTTTGAATATTAAACTGCTTTTCTTCTCACAGTTGCCAACTCTTTCAATAAACTTTATGTCTCTAGACAACACGACCTTGTTTTTCTCTTTTATGTAGACTCTGTAGCGCTCATCGCTATCATACCCAACAAGATATCCTTTTACTGCTTTCTCATCCATTTTCTTTCTCTTTTCTGTTGGAATATGAACATAGCATAATGATCCTATTATGCGAAACTGTTTAATTCTTGGTAAACGACCCATCCATAGCTCAAAAGGACTAAATCCTGGCACTGAGGATTTTCCTGTTCTATTAAGTGTGTATATAGCAGTGTTAACTAATTCTGCCCATATAGCCTCTGGAAACTCAACTTCTGGATTTGAGTATTTAAATGTTCTTGCCATTTCTACAACTGTTCTATTATCTCTTTCTGTGTGACCATTCTGCTGGGGAGTGTAGGGAGCTGTCAACCTTTGCGTGATACCATGTTTCTCTAAAATTTCACGTACCTCTGAATTATCAAACTCTCCTCCATTGTCACTTAGTAGCTGCTTTATCTTGTGTCCATTAGTGATGGAGTGCGCGATCATATGGCTTAGCGCAACTTTTGTCTCCGACTTCTGCTTTACTATGTATCCATATCGAAATTTTGTGTAGCTGTCTTTAAACAAAATAAGATATCGCTTTTTCTGAAACGATTCATGGAATGGACCACATATATCTGCTGTAATCAACTCTCCTGGACTCGTTGATTTCTCTCTGGTCCCAAACGGTTGGCGATGACTCTTTCCATATATACAGGGCTCACATATACTGTTGTCAAGCTTAACTTTTATGCCCAAAACTCTAAAGAGCATATCCTTGACGTGTCTCTTATCTTGATGGCCCCATCTTGCATGGTAAAGCTCCAACATAGACGGCTCTGTGTCCGCAATCTGTACTTCTGGTGTCTTTTTGGCTAGGATCGGTTGAATAACTGCTTTGAATAACGATCCTCCAACTTGACGTACTCCTTTGAGAACCACTTGACGATTCACTGTTAGCTTGCATTCTGTTGAAGATGACTCGAAAGTGCTGTTCTTATTTCTGTCTTGAGCTGCGAGCACTGAAAGTAAATTTCTATTAATATTTGGAACGAACCATACATCTTCTAATGCCAATTCTCTGCCTTGCGATTTAATAATTATGGTTCCTTGTCCAACTGCTGCGAGAGTTTCTTTTCCTGCTGCTTTAATCCAACGTGGGCTGTTGAATTTGTGAAACTCCTTAAAATATAGTGACGATCCTGTAACATGCTTGGTTGCCCCATTGTCGATCCACCACTCTGTCGACTCTGGTTCTGCTGCGTTAATCTCATTATGAATTGAAACAAGAGATACTGTAGGTTCCGCTAAGTTGCCCTGTGCAACTTGACCTTGTTTTGCCTTTGGACGACCATCAGCCTTCCACTTCTTGCAATAGCGAACCCAATGACCCTTCTTTTTACAGTAATTGCAGGTATCCTCTTTGTAGCTGCGATTACCCTCAACTTTCTTGTTTCCTCTAAGCATAAGTGCCTCCTGATCTCCATCTTCGCTAGCATCATTTCTTCTCAGGTTTCTCCCAAACATGCACAACTGCATTGTCAGCTCATCAAACGTCTTATCTGTATCCTTGGTGAGAAGCATCCAACTCTGACGAAAATTCTCAAAACTACTGGGTAAGATGTGTAAGGTCTTACATACCAATATCAAATCTGGAAGCTGTTGCAAATCTTTTGCCTGTAGACCATTGTTCAGCTCGACCCATAAATTCTTAAGTTTGGCAATGTGTGTTGAAACGTCACTGCCCTGTATCCAACTAAAGGCGAAGAAATCTGAACAAATCTTAAAAAGCTGATCCTTTGACGTAGCTTCAAACTGTTGCTTAAGTGCTTCCCAAGCTTCATGCGCTGATTCTTTGTCCATAATCTTTTGGTACACCGCATCTGTAACTGCACTTGATATCGTTGTCTTGGCATAACTGTTTGCCTTTCTATACAGATCACACTTCTCTTTGTGGCTCCTAATCTGAGCTGCATCTGCACCCTCTGGCAGTGCCTCAGGCTTGACTAGCTTTCGGTCAAGCACATCTAGAGCTCCATCGTGATAATCCAACATGTCTCTAATCTTCCTTTTCCACAATGGCCAATCTGCTTCACACGCCAATGGCTTGATTCCTGTATGCTTTAGGTAATCCATCTCTATATCTGATTTGTGTTGCGTAACGCGTCTGTGCCCATAACCTATTAAAGTTCAGCTCAATAACCTATTGAAGGTATCACATAACCTATTAAAGTTAGGTGTGTATAACCTATGCTGAAGTCTCACATATATTACATAAACTGTTGTAGGTATATGATAACCTGTTGTAATACATATGTGAGTGAGTTGCGTAGTTCCAATCACAATAGTCAGATGTCCATTTGTATATAGCGTATGATAATCTTTTATTAAAGGAAAGATATGACAATGATAGTGTGCTTTTAACTCTCTTAGCTCTTTTCGTTAGCGAAGCTAGACTATAAACTTCGTGAGTGACTTTGATAGTGATGACAACTTAGAACTATCGATATTACATTTTTAACTTAACATTAACATATTATCTTCGTGAACCATTTTTTTACCTCCAGAATTCAACTGCATTATCATTTCCAGGTCTAAGTGTCTTGATTTCAAATGCTTTAATATTAAATATTAAATTTCGACCTGTATAATTTTCCAACCATTTTTTGTTCAAAATAAATTGCAACATATGTGAATTACCTGCGTCTCCATTTTTATCATGAAGCTAAATCGTAATAATTTAAAAAAATTAGGTCACTTCCTAGTTACCATTAAGTCACTGGCAATTCACTGTCAAGTCACTGTTAAGTCACTTTTGAGTCACTATTAAGTCATTTTTAAAGCTAGGTACCGAGACACTCGAAATTTTTGCGGAGCGGAAATTGTTTGATAATTTCCTGAGCCGCTCAGACAATGTAGTGTGACCAAGCAACAGCAAAAAATTCAGCTGTTGTTTATTTAAGAAATTGGCGGGCTAATTCAAATAAAATTAAAGAGTTTATAGAATTGATAAAGGAAGTCACTGGGAGAAATTCAAAGGTCATAAGCAATGCCATGGTAAATTTCATGGATGCATTTTGTGTGTGGCTGGAGGTATAAGCAGTGTCCTTTATTATTGTATTGCATTGGCCTGCGTGAGCAGAACTTGACGCCTAAGATATGTATACTGCTATTGCTACCTAAAAGTAGCAACGGGAGCGGCTGGAGCAACGGAAACTACCACATAAAGCCGGAGGAAACACTCTATAATGTGCTATGGAGACTGCAAAGGCTCAGGTCTGTTTGACCGTGGGCTGTAGAGGCTACGGAGGTTTGGACTCAGGTGGTGTGCACACATTGGGCGAATGGCATACCAACCACATCAACGGGGGAGCATACCGAAAAAGATTCTCAGTCACAAGTGATGCAGCGGCCGGAGCTGCCCGTATCAAAATGATTTTATTGGCCAGATTCCATGAAAATGGTTGCGACTTGCCCACTTTGATCATCTCCACATGTTTGTCCAACTCGCAGCTCTCCAAATAATTGTAGCATTGTTTTTTTAGTCTTCTTTGCTTAAACTTTTTTTCATTGCGTGCTCAATTTTCGTAGGTACCTCTGACAATTATCAACACAATTTATCAGCTGTTTTCGAGAAAACGAGTTGGCAGGTCCATGTTTATTGTCGAAGCGAATTTCGAGTGTCTCGGTACTCGCTCAGGAAATGCGCTCTGACAATTTTCGCGAGCGGATTTCCTGAGCTATGTAATTAGATGGGCTCAGCAAAAATTTCGAGTGTCTCGGTACCTAGCTTAAGTCACTGTTCAGTCACTGTTAAGTCACTATTAGGTCACTGTTAAGTCACTGTTAGGTCACTGTCAAGTCACTATTAAGTCATTGTTAAGTGATTTTTAGGTCACTGTTCAGTCATTGTTAAGTCGCTTTGAAGTCACTTTTAAGACCCTGTTAAGTCACTTAATAAATATTTTTTTGGAACAGAATGGCATAGTCAGTGAGGGCGAAGCGATTCCTCCTTAACAGCTGAGGATCGAAGCCAGTTCATCTTACGGCGGAGCATGGCGTTCTCGTATCCTTCTTTTCGACCTCTTAGTAACTAGACCGTTTCCATTTCTATACCGGTCAATAGGCTTTTCTTGCACGCATTCATTTTTAAAATGAAAAGAAACTATTGTCACCCTTGGATGAGATCATAGCTGTGATAATGATTACTAATCGTAATCATTACATTTTTGATTATTTATTTTATAAAGGCAAAATAATGATTACATTACGACTATTTTAAGTTTCACATTTTTTTTGGTGGGGGGGCTTTATTGGGGATTACCAAAAAATAATCAAAAAATAACTCGACTACTTTTCAAGATTATTTTCAAAAAAAGGCATAGCCAGATTTATGGGTCACAATTCACATTTAGCTCCATACTAAAACTTGTCGGCAAAGGCGTAGTAGGCCTATGATTGAAAGGTAGTAAGTACTAGGTTCGAATCCCATTTTGGGACGATTTTTTTTTCTTATTTTTGTCAAAAATAGCTACTTGGTTTTTGGAGACTTCCCCGAAAGGTTTATCTGAGTTACACCTATGTACGTATTCTGTGCAACGTGACACTGGTACATAAGCCAATTCGCCATTAAATGGAATTTGGGGTATTGGTCTGAACTGCTCTGCGGCCGTGTTACCATTTTCAGGTAAACCGCATTGTAGCTGCTACTTTTTTGCTATTTAAGTTCTTACACATACAAATTGATGTACAACACACAACATTATTAAAATCAATTCATTGTATTGCTATAAATATTTAAAGGTTGTTCAGTTGGTTTTCAATTCTTTACTTGGCCGTTTTATAAGCATACATTTTTATAATAAAATTTAAAAAAAAACCTTACAATTCAACAGCCATGCTTTTAAAAAGGGTTGTTCACAATTAAACGTGTTAAAAATTCACCAACTCAACAATTCCTCAACTGTTTGTGGAATATCTTTTGTGGAAAAAATGTACACTAATTAAAGTGTAAGCTAAAGTGTTTTACATTTAACGCAGATCGACTAGTTTGATGTCGATCGCCGCACTCTCAGCCTTTGCTTCCAAACCTATTACTCTTGGCTTCCCAGATACCAGATAGTTCGGTGAAGCATTATCGGCGTTTACAGGCTATCGATTTTACTATAACAAAATATAAGAATTCTATTTGTTTGTTTACTTTTAAAATTCTAAAAATATTAGAGAAATTGTATCTAGGAATGACAATTGGACAAGTAGAAGACAAAAATGGAACCTTAATTAGAAGTCTTTAATATTTAATATCGTGCATTTTAAAAATCGGAAAAATTATTCAGTGGAAGTGTGGACATGCCAGCTCTGACCAAAAAAAATGCAGAATTTTGAATGGGTAGATGACCCGAAAATAGGTTGCGATTGAAATGATAAGAAGCGTTGCAAAAAATGCACGATTGGTAATAGAATTAATAGCATTTTTGAAAATAATCAAAAATAATCTTGAAAAGTAATCGAATTATTTTTGATTATTTTTGGGTAATTCCCAATAATACCGATTAATTTTGATTATTTCTTAAAGTAATCAATTACTAATCAATTATTTTTAACCATGAGGATTATATAATCATTACAATTCTTTTTAATATATAATCTAATTGATTACTAATCGAAATCGTAATTTAACAGCTATGGATGAGAGCAAGATCACCACCACTACTTGCCGACGAGCCAGAGCGGGAATAAACGCACGATTCCAACATGATTCCATACAGCATCGTAAATAATTATTTGTAACCCGTTACAGTTATAATTTTTAAAATATTTCTTATTATATTTGACGCCCAACAATGTGGCTACATTTTTTTAAGTGTGGCTCACAAACCTTCTATATACAACTATCTTTGATTGCTATTTTTTCCCTGGTTACGGTGTAATATTGGGTTCTTGTCAATTTGTAGTAGTCTACAGTGAGAAAATCGTTGCAGACGTCTAAGGTATCATTACTTAAGTTTTCCGTCAGTAGGCAACTGTCCTAAAGCAAGCCCTTGGATGTGCAGTTCGCTGAGTTTCTATCCATTATGAAGGGTCAAAAATGTTCATAAGACGCTTTGGATATGTTTTATATTATATGTCCTTATTCGCTACTGTCCAACTTAATTAAAAACAAAAGCTGCTTGAGTGAGTTGACACAGCGAATTTATTTTTCTATTTCATCGTCATTGACTTCAATGCAGAAGGTATGCAGACTCTGGGTAACTGAAAAGGGGAGCTGCGTAGATGCATAGTTATGCGCGAAATCAATTTTTTTATGATTGGTTTTGATCTATTTTTTTGTTTTCTCATATATTTTGTGGTTTCTGTTCTGTTTTAAAATTATTTTCAAAGATCTCTCACACATAAGCAGGGTTCGGAATTGCGCTGTGCTCGCAGCTCTGGAACGTGAACTCTTGCTCTTAGCTTGGCTCTGAGCTCATGGTGTAAATCAATTGCAACTCTCCTAGTTTTTTTTTTGCTGGTTTTTTCAACAAGAAGTCCTTAACAATGTATAATTTTTGCGGTCACATCGGATATCATCTTCATAGTGAATAACAATTAAATATGTGAATAGTTTTACAAATAAATTTTATAATATTGAGCACACTGTAACTACTCACACAGCATGGACTGACAATTTCTCCTTTTCCTTTTTTTAGTTGATATACAGGGTGCCTAATATGCATAATAAATTCATTAATAATACTAATTAATTATTAATTATTTTTCACCATTAGTTACACTTGTTTTTTTTCCGCAAATATTATTTGTTGTTGGGGAACTCTTTATGAAAAAACTATCAAAAACTGTAGGTGTCGCAATAGGTTAAAACCTTAGACATTAACTCAAAGAATTCCTTTGTCTTTCTTTTCAAACACAGTAGTACTACTTATGGAAACTGTCAGACATGATTTAATGTAATATATCTGAAACCAGAAATTTAAGTGTTTTTGTAGCGTATTCTGTATTTGTTTTTTTTTCCCTAAATTTAAATTTGTGTTAAGTAATGTCCAACAACCAAATTAGCGGAGGCGGCGGTGGAGGCAATGCACAAAGAAAGCCCGCGCAATTCAAGTAAGATTTGTTTTTTAAGTAGCCTCCTCCACATTTTCAATATATTTCCTTTAGTATTCTGCCAAAGATCATTAACGGCGGTATAGCTGGAATCATTGGTGTAACTTGCGTGTTTCCTTTGGATTTGGTCAAGACCCGTTTGCAGAGTCAACAAATTGGACCCAATGGAGAGCGCATGTACAGTAGCATGTAAGGTGGTTCTCCATCTCACAGCCATTCTTCCTCTTTACCATTTTACTCCACCGCAGCTTTGATTGCTTTCGCAAAACCATTGCCTCGGAGGGCTTTTTTGGCATGTATCGTGGCTCGGCGGTCAACATACTGCTCATCACACCCGAGAAAGCCATTAAATTGACGGCCAACGATTATTTTCGCTTTCATCTGGCCTCGGACGATGGCAAATTGACACTACCCAAGCAGGGTCTAGCTGGTGGATTGGCTGGAGCATTTCAAATAATTGTGACCACCCCCATGGAACTGTTGAAGATTCAAATGCAGGATGCTGGTCGCATTGCTAGCGTAGCTCGTGCCGCCGGCCGGGAGGTAGAAAAGATCACTGCCACCCAGTTAGCCAAACAGCTGGTTCGTGAGAAGGGGATTTTTGGTTTGTACAAGGGAGTGGGTGCCACTGGAGTTAGGGATATTACCTTCTCGGTGGTGTATTTTCCACTCATGGCCACTATTAACAATGAGGGACCCCGTAAGTCAGATGGTTCCGGTGAGGCTGTGTTTTATTGGTCTTTGCTGGCTGGCTTGGTAGCTGGAATGTCGGCTGCGTTTCTGGTCACTCCACTGGATGTGATAAAGACGCGTCTGCAGGGCATAAAAAAGGTCGATGGTGAGAAAGAGTTCGATGGGATTGTGGATTGTATTGGGAAGACTCTCAAGCATGAGGGAGTGCCCGCCTTCTTTAAGGGCGGGCTGTGTCGAATTATGGTAATAGCACCATTGTTTGGACTCGCCCAGATGGTATACTTTCTTGGTGTGGGCGAGCGTCTTTTGAACATTGAGCAAAAGAAATCTGTGTAGTGTACTATTTGTTTATAGTGAAACAATAAATTTATTGTAGTCAAGAACACATTTTGGTAGTTCTATTGGATCATCTTTGTCAGAAATCAAATGGGAAAGAGCGAAGATGTATAATTAAATGCATTTATTTAGCTCAGTGGCGTAGATAGCTTTTTACTAGGGGGATGAGTCTCAGAGATTAAAACCGAAAACAAATAACGATTTGGTTACAGTTACTATTTTGGCCGATCGCTTGTTTTCGGATACTGCTATATTGTGGTTGTGAGATTTGGGTAGGGTTACGGTTACTAACATTATTCTGTTTCGGGTTTCGTTTACGGTTATTGGTATAAAATATTATTTTGAACAATCTTGCCACATTTGGTGCCTTATTTATTAAGTAAATTTATTAAGTTTAAATTTTTTATACAGAGTATTCACATTAATTTTCGCCTATTTTTAAGTTTAACATAAGTTTTAACAAACAGATAAGAAACTTCTTCATTCACAAAAGTATCGAGTTTAATTAATTAGATAAATATACATTGGTATATATCGTTGTGTACCTTCATGTAACAAATTGTTGTTCTCAGAAATGACCAAGTGCCAAATGACCAAAGAACCCGTTCTGAAAGTCTAAGGATCGGTTCGCGGACCGGTTCTCGAAACCGCTGAACCCAAGGTTTCGGTTCGAACCTCGGTTAGCTTGAATATAAAAGAATAGTTTCGATTTAAAAACACTTATTTTTTTAAGTAATATTTACTTAAATTATGTAATTTTTGTTGTAAAATTCATTCGCTGACATTTACCACGTTTGAGAACTGCTCAGTTTAAGTTAATAACCATTATATCTTCTAGAAGCGGTTTACCTACACACAAAAAAATCTGTTGGTATATTTAACCGATATTGTGGGTTGTGGTTATATTAATCAAATTGTAGAGTAACTTTAAAGTAAACCTTTACGTAAGAGGAACTATTGCTGTAGTAAATCTAACCGAAAATCTCGTTTAATAATGCACCAACCCACATAATAAGTCATGTTTACCGATAATTTCTATGGTAAAGTTACTGTAGTAGCAGTAAAGTTACTTATTAAAACAAAGAAAAATTTAACAAAATATTTGTAGTTAATTTTACTAAGATTACAGTTGATAAATGCAACAACAAAACACGTCTTAAATAAATACGTGAAACTTACAAATTTCTTTCAGTGGATTTTACTGTTAACACAGCTACAAGACAACAATGAAAATACATGCATAAAATATTTGGGAAAAAGTAGTAGTTAATTTTACCCACCTCTTAGATCAAAAAGATTAAACTTAAGTGTTCAAAAGGTCCGTTTAACTGGTACCTGAATTGCTGAAACAGCAAATATAGTGAGGGCAATATTTTTTAAGTTCTCGGTTTTTTTCACCTTTTCACAATTGTAATTATAGAATCCTCCAGGTATTCTATTAGGGTAATTTGGAGCAAACTTTTTTAACATTACATTCTTCATAGTTGCATTCCTTTTCGCTCCTTTATCGACGGTGATAGCGTATATCTAAAATAGAGAAAATTCGTGGGATTGGAGAACTTCTTGAGTTTTACAAGTCACACACAAAAAAATCTGGTGGGTAAAATTAACTACTCTGACAGTAACTTTTTTCTAAATTTTTTATGCATGTGGTTTTAATGTTGCTTGTAACTATGCTAACAGTAAAATTTGTAAGCTTCACGTATTTATTTATGACGTGTTTTGTTGTTGCATTTAACAACTGTAATCTTAGTAAAATTAACTACAAATATTTTGTTAAATTTTTCTTTGTTTTAATAAGTTACTGCTACTACAGTAAATGTGACGTGATTTATTCATGTAACAGCTGTCAAATTACCAATTGTATGGTAAAATTACTGTGAAACTCAGTAAGAAAGATACTTACTGTAAACATCGGTGAATATTACTTATTATGTGGGTTGGCGCATTTTTAAACGAAATTTTCGGTTAGATTTACTATAGCAATAGTTAGTCTTACGTTAAGGTCTACGTGAAAGTTAATCTACAATTTGGTTAATTTTACCAACTTTGTGTGTTGGCGCATTTCCACAACAATATCGGTTAAATATACCCACAGATTTCTTTGTGTGCAGATTCTTTATTTTCTTTATTAACCTGTATGTGTTGGAAAATGGAGTATTCAAAAATGCGCTCACAAACGAAAAACTCCATATATAAAAAAAATACTGTGTCATGGGACACCCGGTTCGAGCGAAGCTCTTTACGTTGATACAACCGATTTAAGTAGTGGCAAAAAGACAGTTTTTGGATTCTGTGTAAATAAATGTTAGGTTAGGTTGCGATGGCTGAGAGCGACGAGCCGCTCTCCCACTTAGGCCACTATGGGCATATTGCAATGCAATATTTATTCCCTTATAACCCTTTTTTATACCCTGTACCCATTGAAAATGGGAAAAGGGGATAATGAAGTTGTGCAAATGTATGTAACAGCCAGAAGGAAGCACCTCCGACCCCATAAAGTATATATATTCTTGATCAGCATCAACAGCCGAGTTCATTTTCCCAATTTCCTTTTTTCCCTTTTTTTTTTTTTTTAACCCCCCCCCTTCCCAAACGCTTATAAAAAAAAAACCAATTTTTTTTTTTTTTTTTTTTTTTTTATTTCCCCCCCAAAGAGTTTGTTTCAGATTTGAAAAATTCCTCCTCCTCCATCTTTTAACAGCGAAAAACTGTTTTTTTTTTTTATAAACGCATGGATCTCACAGACTATAGGAGGTGGAGCCACAAATTTTTGCATGTATGTCGGTGTATACTGTACCCAGATCAAGTTTGCTCCAGATTTAGCAAATTCCTCCTCCTCCTTCTTCTAACCGCGAAAAACTGTCAGAGCTACAATTTTTTAGCTTGAACCTAGTGACTTAATATATATTCAGTAAGGCCCAATATCTGTCTATTCTGTATACCACTACAGCAAAAACACCGAAGATATGCAAGTGCGCCTCCCCATTTATTTAAATAAAGGGCATAGCAGAATAAGCATACAAAAACTGCCCCCACTCCGATCAGCACCAAAATTTAATATGTTGTTGCCATCAATGAGAAACTCGCTCTCCTAAAATTTTAGTCTTCTAATCGCTATTGGAGTGGAGTTATGAGGGCGGAAAGATAAATCAAAAAACTCGTTTATCTTCAGAACCGCTTAACCGATTTGAATGGGTTTAATATATGTTATAAGTGTCAATCATAGAATTCAGAAAGTTATTTTTGCAAATTTTTATTACCATTTCTTAGGCACAAAAAATATTATTAAAATTTTCAAATAATTTTTTCAAGGTGTACATCGATTTCAACTATTATAGTTTTTTGCTGGTTGTTTCCATAAGATGTCCTTAACAATGCAATTTTTTTGCAGTGTCATCGGGAATCATCTTCATAGTGAATACCAATAAAATATGTGAATAGTTTTACAAATATATTTTATAATATTGAGCACACTGTAACAACTCACACAGAATTGACAGAAAATTTCCCCTTTTTTCCCCTTTTAAGTTGATTTACAGTGTGCCTAATATGTATAAAATATTAATGAAAAGTACTAGTTTAACGTTTAATTATTTTTCACCATGTGGTACTCTTGGGATGTGTTTGCAAAAATTATATGTTGTTAGGGACCTCTTGATGAAAAACCCAGCAAAAAACTGTCGGTGTCGCAAAAGGCTGTAACCGTAAAAGAATTATTTGAAAATTTCAACATTTTTTTTTGGGCCAAAGAATTGGCAATAAAAATGTGGAAAAATTATTTTTTGAATTGTGCTGTGGACACTTACAACATATATTAAACCCATCCAAATCGGGTAAGCGGTTCTTAAGATAAACGGGTTTTTTGATTTATCTTTCCGCCCTCATAACTCTACTCCAATAGCGATTAGAAGACTTATAATTTAGGAGAGTGAGTTTCTCATTGATAGCAACAACATATTAAATTTTGGTGCTGATCGGAGTGGGGGCAGTTTTTGTATGCTTATTCTGCTATGCCCTTTTAAAATAAAAGGAGTTCAAAGCTATAGGAACCTTATTACTTGGGACAGGGTATTTTGCTGTCGGGGCACTCGACCGCAACACTCTTACTTGTTTTTTTTTTATTTAATACTGAGGTGGGTCCTCGTTACTGAACCATTGTGTGGACAGAATAAATTTGAGTAGAGCTGGGATCTCTAGCCCGGATGTCTCCGAGAGGTTGAGTAGCAGAGGTTGACCAAGTGTCCTGAGTCTCCTTCTACTCAAGGCGGGGCAATGGCACAAAAGGTGTTGTACCGATTCCTCCTCTTCTTCGTGTCCGCAACTTCTGCAAAAGTCATGGTAAATGACGCCTAGGCGTGCTGCGTGTCTGCCAATAAGACAGTGACCTGTGAGAGTCCCCACCAGAAGTGATATGTGTTCCCTTCTGTGACGTAAAAGTGTGTTAGTACGTTTTTGGTCGAATGTTGGCCACGTAACCCTCGCTACTGCACAGGAGGAAAGGTTTTTCCACCGATTCGTAGCGAGACGAAGTGTTTCAGCTTTATATAAATAAATGTTATATAATATAAAAACAATTAGGTCACTGACAAGTCACTGCCGAGTCATTGGGCTTGTTCAGCAGAATAATTGATCCCTGAGCAGGTATCAGAAAAAAATTTTTGCATCTAGTAGTTTTTGCTGTTGGAGGGAGCAGTATCACTTTAAACTTTAAAATAGAAATAGTATGCTACTTTAAAGTTTAAAGTAGCATACTATTTCTTTGATACATGCTCCTGTATCATGATGCCTCAAATTGGGTATTATGATGCCGCATTACTCAAGTTTAGTAGGAAGATTTTTGCAAATTTATACTTGATCATGGAGCAAGTTGTTCTGCTGAACACGGTCATTGTTAGGTCACTGTCAATTCACTGTTCAATCACTGTTAAGTCACTGTTCAATTACTGTTAAGTCACTCTTAAGTCACTGTTAAGCTTCTTTTAAGTCACTGTCAAACAAACAACGTTATAGTTTATTGCACAGAACTCACAACTTGACCTCAATGCAGCCGCTCTTTCCACCCCCAACTTCCCACATACGACCCAGATCCCCAGCCGACCAACCCCGAATCCCCACTAGATTCCAACCAGATCTCCACCAGATCCCCACCAGATTCCCACCAGAGCCCCACCAGATCACTACCAGATCCCCACCTGAACCCCACCTGATCCCCACCAGATCTTCATCAAATCCCCACCAGCTCACCACCAGAGCCCCACCAGATCACTACCAGATCCCCACCTGAACCCCACCTGATCCCCACCAGATCTCCGCCAGAACCCAACCAGATCACCACCAGATCAACACAACATCCCCACCAAATCCCCATCAGATACCCACCAGGTCCATACCAAATAACCACCAGATCTCCACCAAGTCACCACCTGATCCCCACCAGATCAGCACCAAATCCCCGCCAGATCCACACCAAATTTTCACCTGATTCCCACCAGCAGCTGTTCGAGCTTTGTTTGGGAGCTCAAAGTATTTAAATTTATTTATTTTGACGGTCAGAAGCGAAAAGATGTCAGAAAAGAAAGGTGAGCGTAAAAATCGTTTGAACAGCTTTCAAGAGAAAGAATAAATTAACAAAGATAATTATTTCGGACCTGACTAATAAAAATAACTTTAATGCAGCTCACATGAAGAGACTCCAGCAGCAGTCCAAAAACATCTGCAACAAGCATGTCCGGACCAAAAGCAACAACATTAATACTAAGTTTTTGCAGGGACTGTAAATAATTATTATTTCATATTTTTAAAAAATAAAAAAATCATCTACTTAGAATCGTCGTACAAATAAAAGAATTATACCAATTTGGTCCTACTTGCGTCTAAAATGCATATCTGCAATGATTTTTGTCTCATGATTTTTTGCACTAATTACTCAGTAATAATGATTATTTTTTGAGTGTTACTAAACACTCGGGCTTTAATGATTATCGTCTGAGCGAAAAAAATTTAATAATTTTTTATAACTCAAGATGCTATTACGACCATTTAAAAAGAAACTGGAACAAAATAACTATATATTCTTAGAAAGTGAACCAAGGCGAACCTTTTAAGCCCAAATTTGATAAAAAAAAACTCTTCCTCTAGGAGCGATATTGGTGGACAATGTGGCAGTGGCGATCTGACACCGGGTTTCAATAGATGTCGACGAGATAAGACGAAAATATTATGACCAAGTTTTCCAATATTTGCTTAGTTTTCAAGATATCCACCCACAAAAGTACAAAATTTCACTTGGCAACAAAAACAACTTTCTGGCCAACCAAAAGGGCACAATAAAAAAATTATTTAATTAACTTTACAAAAGGAAGCTTCTGCAGTGGCACCAAGTCGCTCTACCACTTAGGCTACTTTGGGCCCATTGCGATGCCATATTTATTCCCTGTTAACCCTTTTTAGTACTGAGGGGGGTCCTCGTTACGGAACCATTGTGTGGACAGAATAAATTTGAGCAGAGCTGGGATCTCTAGCCCGGATGTCTCCGAGTGGATGAGTAGCAGAGGTTGACCAAGTGTACTGAGTCTCCTTCTACTCAAGGCGGGGCAATGGCACAAAAGGTGTTGTACCGATTCCTTCTATTCTTCGTGTCCGCAACTTCTGCAGAAGTCATGGTGCTCTGCAGTATATATTTGGACCCAAGAATAAGACGACTTTTACTGCAAAACCCAATAAGTGTGATGGTTGCTAGGGCTCAACTCAAGAAGCTTATATTAGAAATTTTGAATATGAAGGAGCAAAACGTAAGAAAATATTGAATTAAATAACTACTTATAATACACATATCTGCAAATAAATTATTTTTTTACTATTTATTTTAGATTAATCCCTTAATTACTGATAGCAGCGATATTGCGCAGGCATCCACATCATCCCAGATCCAACCATTACAAGTTCAAACAACACATAACCAAGAGGCACTAGAACTTGAGGATGCAAACACCTCCACCCTCCTAAATGAGTATCTAAATTCCATCGAGGTTGAATCAGGTGAAGAAGAAGGGGATGATGACCAAAATGAAAACTTAATGGCGGCTTATCGAGAGATAGACAAGTACAGCCCTAAGCCAATTGATACCAACAAAAATATTATGGAATATTGAGAGGATAAAAAGTTTTCCTACCCATATTTATACCAGCTGGCCAAAGTAGTGCACTCTGCTCCTGCAACCCAAGTGAGCGTCAAAAGATCTTTTTCAGCCCTTAAACTAGTGTTAACAGATCTAAGGTGCAATCTCACTCCGGAGTCACTGCAGAAGATTCTTTTTGTGAAATTAAATAAATAATTTTTTATTGTGGCTTTATGGCCAGAAAATAATTTTAAGATGGCGGTCTCTTTATTGACAAAAAGGTGTGAGTGTCCTTAAGACTCACGAGGCTTTGATGTAAAAAATGATGCCACGTTCACAATCAGCAAGGGTACTCTTTCCAAAGAAGTAAACTTACTGGGTGTAGAAATACCAACAACAAGATTACTTGCGTCAGTGTTCTTTCATTATACAGCAAAGTCTATCTTGTGCTGCTTCGAAGATAAATGATGTTGTTTCCATCAAGACACCACCAAGGTGAGATCCACAAACGACGTTCGACAAATTTTTACGACGTCTATATCCCAAGCCGAAACGATTGGGACAACCTTCGATACAGCAGAGCTAACACCATTAACATATACACTGATGGCTCTAAGCTCGACGAAAAAGTAGGAGGGGGCGTTTTCTCTCCCAACCTAGATTTTAACTTATCGCTCCACCTTCCTGATCACTGCAGTGTATAGTGTGTATAGCTAGGTACCGAGACACTCGAAGCCTATTTAATTACATAGCTCAGGAAATCCGCTCGCGAAAATTGTCAGAGCGCATTTCCTGAGCGAGTACCGAGACACTCGAAATTCGCTTCGACAATAAACATGGACCTGCCAACTCGTTTCCTTGAAAACAGCTGATAAATTGTCGAAGGGGGTCATGAAATTATGAAACTTGTTTGATAATTGTCAGAGGCATGATACAATTAAACAAGGTAGTCCATTCGGCAAAATCATAGTCCCCTGATATAAGTGCGAGTGAAATAGCGTTGAATAGTTAGTGTGAGTGAAACGGCTACATAGTGCGTCGATTAACCCGCGCACGGTGCATGGGGCTAAAAGTTTCCTTAGTTATGACAAGAGTTCGAGTGTTTATAATTTTATTTTTATTAGTTTTGAGTTAGACATAATTCTTTGTTTTTGTTGTTTGACAGCCATTCTCTTGTTCAAGCTCTTAATTCTAAAGTATATACGTATCTTAAAATAAAATTGTTTTATATTTACACTAATATCGACCGGCTCAGCGGCATTTAACAATGTCTGTTTTAAATTTTTTGTTATTTTAAATGTGTCTTTAACAATATGTAAAAATATGAACTCAAGTTGTTTTATTTTGTGTTTAAATGTCGATGAAGGTGCTATCAGTCCTCCAAGCGAAACCTCATCTACGTATGTAAATGTCGACTCTTTCGCTAATTCATTTGACATATTTAATTTTCTAATGACGTAACCAGCCAGGTATTCAAGCGCATCCTCTGTCAACTCGTCTATATCTGCTGCTATGCTGTCATCAAAATCAAATTGGAGATTGCAATCTTCAGGCTCGTTCTCTTTGTTTTCAATATTTTGGACGGCTTGAGAAAAGTCAAGATTAAACCACTCATCAGAATCGTCTTGCTTGCCATTCAACAATTCTGTATTCTTAGCCAGAGATTAAAACCGTAACCGAAACCGTAACCCTTAACCGCTAAAAACCCTTTAAAATTTGTAACCGTAACCGTAACCGAAAAAAATTTTGTTCTTATAACCGTAACCCTATAACTTTTATTACCATAACCGGTTATCAGAACCGAAACAGAATCAAATATACGGGTTAATTTCGGTTTTCCTCTACTAGTAAAAATTTTGATAAACGTAAATCAGTGCCGGGATAATGTAGAGGACAGAGAAGTGTGCTTGTGTTAGTGAGCAAGAGAGACTACAGCCTACAACTATCATGCAATTCAGTGTTCACCGATTCACACAACGATAAGTTCGGCTCGCGTTTACATTAAAACATCAGTGACTTCGGCCCTTGGTAGCTATGGCTGGCTGGCTCTGGTCTAGACCTGTGCAAGCCAAATGGAGAGGACAACAAAATATGCGTGCGTATATATGAGTGCAGCTAACCAAAATCTTTACCCTCCTCATCTTTCCATATACATATGTTTGTGATATAACACTGGATGCTGGCTAGTTTAGCCAATCCATAAATGTACGACTTCGGCTCAAATTTGCCATCAGCTTATTCTGATTAACCTTAGGTTCTATCTGGATTCAATGTTGATCTAAAATCAAAAACAACTCAGAATTGACCAAACTATTGTCTCACGAGTTAGAGTTTAGAGAACCAAGTCCGTTCGAGAATAAGGCTAACCTATGTGCAATATTTCTTGATCCGAGATCATTATCTGCCGCGAAGAAAATTAACTGTATTAAATTGTTGGACAACCATAATTTGATTGATTTATCAGGCGAAAACAGTTCACATCCAAGTTGGTCGGAAATTTTCAACAGAGGACACATATTGGAACGGTCGGAAAAAATGAAACAATATTTCCAGATCTTTTTAAATTATCAAAAGTTCTGCTAGCAGAACCACCCACACAAATAGGTATTGAGCGTTTGTTTTCAGGAGTAGAACTTATAATGAATACCCGCTTTTGTCTGCATGATTGTTAAGTTTATATTTCATACTAATAACCGTAACCGTAGCCAAAACCCGAAACAGAATGAAATTAATAACCGTAACCAGTACCATAACCGATATTCCACAACCGTAATATAACCGTAACCGGAAAAAAACGAACGTCCAAAACAGTAACCGTAACCCAAACCGTTATTCGTTTCGGTTTTAATCTCTGTTCTTAGCTAAATAAGATTTAAAGGTTATTAATAACTGATAATAATTAAAAAAAAACATGAATGACAGCATGAATGACATTTTTTTTCTTGGCCGCTTAAGGGTTAAAGCTCTGAAAAAAACCGTCCGCACACAACCTTTCAGTTTGACAAGCAGGCACGCACTGAAATTAGGGGACCAAAACCGAACGACTTCGGCAATCCGAATGGACTACCTTGTTTAATTGTATCATGGTCAGAGGTACCTACGAAAATTGAGCACGCAATGAAAAAAGTTTAAGCAAAGAAGACTAAAAAAACAATGCTACAATTATTTGGAGAGCTGCGAGTTGGACAAACATGTGGAGATGATCAAAGTGGGCAAGTCGCAACCATTTTCATGGAATCTGGCCAATAAAATCATTTTGATACGGGCAGCTCCGGCCGCTGCATCACTTGTGACTGAGAATCTTTTTTCGGTATGCTCCCCGTTGATGTGGTTGGTATGCCATTCGCCCAATGTGTGCACACCACCTGAGTCCAAACCTCCGTAGCCTCTACAGCCCACGGTCAAACAGACCTGAGCCTTTGCAGTCTCCATAGCACATTATAGAGTGTTTCCTCCGGCTTTATGTGGTAGTTTCCGTTGCTCCAGCCGCTCCCGTTGCTACTTTTAGGTAGCAATAGCAGTATACATATCTTAGGCGTCAAGTTCTGCTCACGCAGGCCAATGCAATACAATAATAAAGGACACTGCTTATACCTCCAGCCACACACAAAATGCATCCATGAAATTTACCATGGCATTGCTTATGACCTTTGAATTTCTCCCAGTGACTTCCCTTTATCAATTCTATAAACTCTTTAATTTAATTTCAATTAGCCCGCCAATTTCTTAAATAAACAACAGCTGAATTTTTGCTGTTGTTTGGTCACACTACATTGTCTGAGCGGCTCAGGAAATTATCAAACAATTTCCGCTCCGCAGAAATTTCGAGTGTCTCGGTACCTAGCTTATAGATTTACGGAATGCCGCTCATCTCTGAATGAGATCGCACGGCATTTCAGTATACACCTTATATGGGTGCCTGGTCATCGCAACATAGAAGGAAATGAGTCTGCGGACAAACTGGCCAGAACAGTTACCACTATCGTGCTCTTTCAGTAAACGATAGGGATGCCTATCGCGACATACAAGCTTCACACAAAAGCTGAAACACTTCGTCTCGCTACAAATCGGTGGAAAAACCTTTCTTCCTGTGCAGTAGCGAGGCTTACGTGGCCAGCATTCGATCAAAAACGTACTAACACACTTTTACGTCACAGAAAGGACCACATATTACTTCTGGTGGGGACCCTCACGGGTCACTGTCTTATTGGCAGACACGCAGCACGCCTAGGCGTCATTTACCATGACTTTTGCAGAAGTTGCGGACACGAAGAAGAGGAGGAATCGGTACTACACCTTTTGTGCCATTGCCCCGCCTTGACTAGAAGGAGACTCAGGACACTTGGTTAACCTCTGCTACTCAACCTCTCGGAGACATCCGGGCTAGAGATCCCAGCTCTGCTCAAATTTATTCTGTCCACACAATGGTTCCGTAACGAGGACCCCCCTCAGTACTAAAAAGGGTTAACAGGGAATAAATATGGCATCGCAATGGGCCCAAAGTAGCCTAAGTGGTAGAGCGACTTGGTGCCACTGCAGAAGCTTCCTTTTGTAAAGTTAATTAAATAATTTTTTTATTGTGCCCTTTTGGTTGGCCAGAAAGTTGTTTTTGTTGCCAAGTGAAATTTTTGTACTTTTGTGGGTGGATATCTTGAAAACTAAGCAAATATTGGAAAACTTGGTCATAATATTTTCGTCTTATCTCGTCGACATATATTGAAACCCGGTGTCAGATCGCCTCTGCCACATTGTCCACCAATATCGCTCCTAGAGGAAGAGTTTTTTTTTATCAAATTTTGGCTTAAAAGGTTCGCCTTGGTTCACTTTCTAAGAATATATAGTTATTTTGTTCCAGTTTCTTTTTAAATGGTCGTAATAGCATCTTGAGTGATATTTTTGAGCGAAAAAATATAAATCACAAAATAATCATTATTTTTTAAGTAAAATTTTTTTCGCTCAGACGATAATCATTAAAACCCGAGTGTTTAGTAACACTCAAAAAATAATCATTATGAAATGAGCAAAATAGTTAAAATTAAAAAATAATCATTAAGTTGGGATTTTAAAAATAGCACTTATAATGATTACGGTCCCTGGTTTTTTGAAATAAAAACAAATAAATGGTATTCCTAAAAATTATTTGCTCAAACAGTTTGTTTTTCATAAATAAATGACATTAACCAACCTTTCCAATAAATGTTCAACCTTTGAAAAATATCGAGCCGTTTATTTATAGCAATTCAATTTTATTCCAATTATTTCCTAAATAGACCACACTGTAACACCAAAACAGAATGAACTGTTCGGCCAAAACTAATGACACCTTTTTTTTGTTGTCACAACCGATTTCAAAAACTTTGAGGGTCCAAAAAAAAGTGCTACCAATCTAGCCAAACGCTGATGGGGATTTTCTCGTTTCGGGGCGTTAGTTGTAGTTTTGAAAAAAGTTGAAATTTGTCGCAGTGTGTTATTTGTATGCTAGTGTTATTATTCAAATTATTGTTTAACCGCGCAAACGACTGTCTGACAGGCGAGGCTAGTGATGGACAAAAAGCTAACGCGTGATTTGGACGGTTAGTGCGGCCAGAGCCGACACAATCTCAATTGAGATGTGCTATTGACACGACTAGTGATGAGACAATAGTAAGTCACGCCGTTCGATAAAAAGTAGAGATGTACTCGTGAAAATACTAATTATAACATATTTTAATAATCAAAGGCAAAAATAAGTAAATAACCAAATAGCTGTGTATTCAAGGAGGCACCGCAAAATGAACGGAAGGTGAGGCGATGCCCGGCAGTCACAGGGACATACATTCCAGTCACCTGACCTTGGTTTGGTTCTATTTTCGCAGCGTTGCCGAGCCCCCCGATTTCCAGGCTGCCACTGCAGCCGCAGCAGCTGCTGCCCGTGCCCACATGACCATGACCGACACAGATGAATATGAATGGAGTATGAGCGAGAAGGATTGTGGCTTCCTGGATCCTGAAGTGCAACGCACTATGAGAAGTGGCAGCGCGGCAGAGGATATCACCCAATATCCGCTGCATGGCTGGGTGGATGTGACCTCAGAGTTCCATGAGGCTTGCGCCGAGCTGCTTCCCGGTGAACTGGCGCAGGACATGCTGTTTGGCCTGTTCGAGGCCATGTCGGCAATTGAGATTATGGATCCCAAAATGGATGTGGGCATGGGATTTGATAAATTGGATTTACCTCCACCATCTTTTGAGGCGGCTGTAGCGGTGGGTAGAAATGGTAATTCTTACAGGTTATTTCTTTGACTTTGATTATGTGTACAGATGGGCTCGATTAAGCTGGATGATTTGACGCCCTCGGAACTGTTAGGCATATTCGATGCATTGTTTGCCTGCTTGGTCTCTTGGCTGGAGGGCAACTCCATGGATCAAGTCTTATTCACCTGCCTCTATCTGCATGCTCCCGCCCAGATTAAGGATCAGGCTTTGCGTGTCTTCTGCACTACCGTGCGCAATCTCATCGTCGTCATCAAGAATATCATAGTCATGGGCGGTGTCAACGAGGAAGAGGACTTTCAACTGTTCGGCAATTCGGCCCTACTTGCCGCCGAGAAGGCTCAACCTGTCACCATAGGTGGCCAGTTGAAGGAGGTGGAGGATGCTTTGGTACGCAAGTGTAAGCAGTTAGCCTCTCCTGAAGATTTGATGTCGGTGGTGCATCGATTGCGCTTCATGCGGCACCTCTTCCAGGCCATCTACCAAGTGGAGCTAATGGCGGGGGCGGATAGCGCAGAGGACGCCATTAATGAGATTTACAAGAATCTTAATGTGGCCGCCGAGCTGTTGCCGCTCATAAGACGCACTCTTGACCGGGGCACTCAGCCTGTGGAGGGCTGTAAGTAGTGGGCTGGGCCTTTAAATTCTTATTTAACTGCTCTTTTTTTTAGCTGAGGCGCCCAATCCCATGGGCTTCTCGCCGCGCATTCATGACCGCAGCCAGCCGCCCACATTTCCGCGAAGCATTAAGATACGTGATCGTGCCGGCAGTTATCAGTTTCTGGAGGAGATGGTCACACGTTTTAAGTATGCATGCAAGGTTACACGCCACAAGGATTACTATTCGGCCTTGGTGAGTTTTGTGGCATATGTTCAAGTATATATGTTACCTTTTCCATTCTGTAGAACTTCTTTATCGAGTACAGTCGCAAGTCAGGCCAGTGCATATTGTCGCGTAGTGTACTGCAGAGCCTGTTCAGCTCCAGCATACGGCTGGCCTATGGCAAACAGCCCATGAAACAATTCCTGCGACACTCCGTGCAGATCTTCAACTCACCGCCAGTGCTCAATGCCAAACATCCGGTTGCCGCCGATCCTAAGGTACAGCAGCATCTGGAGACCTTCTTCCGCTATTGCATCAACATGAACACCTTTACACAGTTCATACGCATCTGCGGCTTTAATCGGGCCAGGCAGCGCGACAAGTTGGCTCGCCTGATTGAGAATTTTGATACCATTCAGGTGGACGCGGCCCGCCTGGACTCGCTTTTTAATTCGTTGGCCAATGAACGGGCCCTGGAGGGCAATGAACTGCATGCTACGGCTCTTAAGCACAGCACCCACTTCTCCACTTGGGTTTTGTACAATTGCTTCCGCGCCATGCTAATCTTCCTAATGTCTGGCTTTGAGTTGGAATTGTATGCGGTGCATGAGTTCCTATACATCTACTGGTATCCCTATGAGTTTCTAGTGGGATTTCTGGTCTCGGCGCTCACTCGTACGGAGAATATTCTGCTGGCGCAGGAGGAGTATGCGGAGCATCAGAGCAAGATACAGGCAAATAACGGAGGAGGTGGCTCTGGTGGCGGCGGTGGTGGTGGCGGGAGTAGTAAGAATCGGGGCAAGGCGCCCAAACCCAAGAAGAACAAGAAACAGCAGCGACCCTATCGCGGGGAGATTGTGTACTATCATGCCCTGCTAAGCCTCTGCGGGGGCATGTATAAGGCCATGGCCGCTCTGACCAAAGACGGACGCGTGCGCTTGCCCATGTCCAAGTTTGATAACGAGGAGATTCGCTACAATCGACGCTTCCTGCCCTTTGCTGCATTGACCAGCCCCCCGCCGGTGGCCTATGCCGAGTTCAAGAACATTCGTGATCACATGATGCGACCCAGCGTGGAGGAGCTATATAGTCTGGCGGCCAAGCATTTTGATCAGGCTCGGAATGTTTTGGAGAGTATACAGAATCCCGAACAGGAGGTGAGTAAACCAGCTGGGGAGTACGAGTGTTTTGCCACTACTTCAGTTCTCTCTCTTTCAGCTGTTGGATCTACTGCAAATTGCTAGAACCAACTTTGTGGTAATGAACGTGCTGGCTCGCGGTCATCAGAAGGGTCTCAAACGTCAACCGGAATTTGATTTTGCTAAGCATAGCTATTTTCCCATTATCAAGCTGAAATGAACAAATCTTCTCCCGTGTTTCGCAAAAGCAAGAAAATAAAAATTAAAGTGTATTCAGCTTTTGTAGTCCGTTGTAGGTATGCCGAAATTAATATCGAAATATAGATATTTTTGTTAAAAAAGGCGATATATCATTATGAATATTTTTCGGAGGCGATATCTTGGATATCGAATTAAATTTGGTGATATTTTTCTTGGTTTCGCCCACAGGTTTTGAGGTCTACTGAGTGCGTTCTTTTCGATATAAGTGTACTCTAAATTACCTCAACCCCAAAAAATGATTATACATAAAAAATGAGCTTGCAACTGTCGATAAACAAACGCCATTCGAATGGATCATATGGCTCATTTAACTTCTCAAATAAACACATCATTGTAATAACAAATATTCTTTTTCTAGTAATACTTAGCATAGCGCTTTTGACGATCTATATCGTACGTTATTTTGACATCATCCTTTAACAAATTAAGTTCTAGTTTTCTTTTGAAAGATCTAGATCCTTATTAGATAGTTTATTTTACTTTGGCAGAAGGGATTTCGCTTTTTTGCGTGTTCTTGATAGTTTTCTAAGTCATCGGCTGATTCAGATGAGTCATGCTGTTCAGTTACCTAGAAGCCGGACCAAAAGCATTATTCAACGGATTAACTAGTGTCTGTGCTGAACTCTAAAAGCTTTTCAATAACTTCAAATACTGTGCACACAAACGGCGAAACAAAATTGACCATAGACATTTTTAATACCGTTTGAACGGTAAAACTTACATTGCTTAATTTTTTAGATAAATGCTAATAACTTCTACAATTTCCAACAGAGAATTTGTTATACATTTGGTTACATCATCCAAAAGAGAAAGAAATTTTAAAATAATTTTTTTCTTGGTGAAAATAACGGTGTAATTTACGGTTTTTTCCAATTTTCGATAAAAATTAAACAAATTCTCGATATCTTTGTAATTAGCAGCTACACTACAAATTTGGCAAAAAAGTTATGTATGAACGATTGGAAGATATTTTATTAGCTTTAATTTGGTGTACACAACTTGTTCATAAGTTATTTCATAATGCGAAAAACAATAATTAGAGATTATGTCGAAATCTGTTCTACTGACCAATTTTTAAGCTCCGGATTCAGCGCGTGATTTTACATAAGGAGTGACATCAAATTGTAGAGGATGAAAAATCGTGTTAACTTGTGCTATTAAGCGTACTGTATACCTACAGGTGTCATTTTTAAGGGTTTCCAAAATTTAATTACACAAAAACTATAAATGATTTTGGGCGTGTTCACCACCATACACCAATCATCTAACAAAAATCATCAATCAAGAAAAAAGTGTTAGTTTGCTGGTGAACGAGTTTGATAGAATTTTTAGGCAGCAAAGTTATCGATATATTTTTGTTGGCGGAAAGTTTGAATTTTTGACAGCTTGATATAATTAAGAACTGACTAGTAAACTACTACTAGCACCAACTGCTTCTGGAATTCCCCTTGAATTTTCCGTAAGACTGTTAGCCATTTAATGTTTGTTGTACGCTTGGCCCTGGCGAGAATGTGCACATAAAATCGGATATACGATGGCCAAATCTTTTTTCTTTGTCAAGACATACATTTACCATTAAGAAGGACTCCAATCCACGCAAAGAAGGGTCTGAAAATGTTAATTTTAACAGAGTGGCAATGTTCTAAGAGCAGAGATGGGCGAATAAGGACAATTCGTTCCCGTCCCGCCACGATCCCGACCATGGCTGTGCCGTCCCGATCCCGACCAAGCAATTTTTAATTCAATATCGTCGCGCCTGATCCCCTACTTCTCTCGGGTCCCGCTGGAATCCCGAGTCCTTAACGATGCAGGGGACATCATGAAATAATCCCTAAATTTGTTCATTCTATATTTTTGTACTGTCCCAACTAGTAGTGTGTCCAAAAGATTTGAGTTTCCTTAACCAGGCGCCGGGTTTCGTTCCTTGTGATTATCTTGCATGAGGATATGGGCTTCCTATGAAGCTCTTCTGTTGTGTTGAGGTGTCCATGTACCCAAACCAGGTGGTTACTACGAGTACGCAGGGCTTCTTCTTCTGGAGTGGCGGCTTTTTAAGCTTCCCTACTCCTCCGCAACAACCAACAATTTATTAAAAACAAAGAGGTTTCCACATTAATTTTGCATTTTTTATTTCGAGTAATTTAAAAAATTTGAAAATCGGTCAACAGGTACTCTTAAAATTTTTGCAACCATTTTGGAAAAAGTGGTTCCGAGATAGTCGCATTTAAAGTTTCGACATCTGTTTTCGATGAAATAAAAATTATTTTTAATCAATGTAAAAATTGGATTTGGTGCATTTGGGTGTTAGCTTTCACCAAAAAAATGATCAAAATCGGTTAAATAGTTCTCAAGAAATTTGGGTCAAAGTGCGACAGGATATGGTAAAAAATAAAATCACCAAAAATTTCCAAGTAAAATTTTTTTATCAATATTTTTTTTAAAGTTGAGATGATTTTATAACTCGTTTTAAAGTTTTTTAACTAAAATAAAAAAAAGTCGGATAACTATATCTATAAAGCTATTGGCACCATCGTTTGGGATAAAAGGGTTATATCTTAGAAAGATACTCAAGATTGTTAGGATCTCAATGTGCGTTTCAGAATATATAGATCTGAGGCCTAGGATATTATATAAAAAGATTTTGCGGTGAATATCCACACACAAAACATGGAAAGGATCTGTCGGAATGAGAAGGGCGAATTGCCACATTACGACCGAAAATCCAGATTTCACAGCGGCTTTCGTAAACTCAGACTGGGTCGGAAATGATTCGTTCTCCCTGTAACATACAAACGTAATATACTCTGTGTACCTTTGGCACAGAGTATAAAAAGGTTTCGGCAAGAGCGAAAACGAGATTCGTTTCGGTTTTACTCCCTAGTTTGGAGGAAAAAATTAGAAAAAGAAAAAGCGCCGCAGGCAATTTTTTTTTATAATCGTGCGTAAAAAAGAATTAATAAGTGAGTATCACCAAACTGCTCAAAAAATAAACATTGAAAAACTTTGCAGGATGTCTAGGGCATATTTTAAAATTTTCACTTTAAGTATAACAATAATTTCAAATAGAAAAAAAGGGAGCTAACTTCGGCTGTACGAAGTTTATAACCTGGGATAGGGTTTTTTGAATGGCTATACGATATATTCATCAAAAAGTTTTTCTCACTAGAACTACATTTTGACCGATCGTTCCTATGGCAGCTATAGATAGTCACCGATTTAAATCAAACTTGACAAAATTGTGGTAGATAAATATAGATCTGTACAACTGGAGCGAAGCATTGAAAACAAAAAAGTTTTTCTTACTAAGACTTTTTTCAGACCTATCTTTTGTATGCGCTATACTATATAGTTCGATTTGATAAAACTTTGAAATTATGAAGCATAAAACTTAAATACGAGGGGGGGGATTGAAAACAAAAAGTTTTTCTCACTAAGACTTTCAGACCTATCTTTGTATGAGCATAATATTCCATAACCAATTATGGAAATTAAAATAATATGGGGGGGGGGGGGGGGAAAATTTTTTTTTTAATATTTTTTTTATCCTTTTTTTTTTGTTGTTTTTTTGTTTTTTGTTTCCGGTGGGGGGGGTTCCCCCGAAGGGGTGGGTTAAACCAATTAGCTTTAAAACTACGGAGGATAAAAACAACGACAACGGACAGACGACGGAACATGGCTATATCAACTCAGCCGTCAGCTGATCAAGAATATATACTTATGTGGTCGGAGATGTTTCCTTCGTGCGTTACAAACACCGACTTTTAATATACCCCTCCAAGGGTAAAAAAGTAGTACAAATTTTACCTTCAAGTATAACATAATTTCAAATCAAAAAAATAGAGGAAAGCTACCTTCGGCTCGACCGAAGTTTATATACCCTTGGTGCCTGATATATGCTTGCCTGTTTGTTGTATGGCAGCTATGCGATATATTCATCCGATTTTGATCAAAATCTCCAAAATTGTGTTGAAACAGATAATATTCGTAACTGAAAGGTGTAAAGCCGCTACCATTGAAAACACAAAAGTTTTTCTCATTAGAACTACTTTTTCGACCGATCGTTCCTATGACAGCTATATGCTATAGTCTTCCGATTTCGATCAAACTTGGCAGAATTGTGTGGTAGCATATAATATTAATCAATAACAAGTTTAGGAGCGACAGACTTTTTTTCAAATCTATATTTTGTATGGCAGCTATACTATATAGTTGTCCGATTTTCATAAATCTTGGTGGAGTTATGTGAAAGCATAGAAAACTTATAAATACGAGGTTTGGGAGCGATAACATTGAAAACAAAAAAGTTTTTCTCACTAAAACTACTTTTACAATCGATCGCTCCTATGGAAGCTATATGCTGTAGTCATCCGATCCGGCTGGTTCCGACAAATGTGCAGCGTATTTGTACCAAAAGACATCGAGCAACGTTTGGTTACGATAGCTTTAAAACTGACGGACAATTTCAAGGGTATAAAAACGTCGTACACGTCACTTAGACCATATTCGTATATTAATTTGGTTAGCTTTATGAATTTGGAAATGCTACTGTACTTAAGCTTTGAGATTAAGTTGTAATTTTTTCCTATTTTTTGACATTTGACGAAAAGAGTTCAAATAATTTTAGTACTAAAACTGCAAATTTAAAAACTTCATTAAAAAGGAACCCATAAATGACCGCCTCGACTTTGTTGTATAATAATTCTTTATAATTCCCGGCCCATCGATGACATTTTTCTCAAAATTGTTGTTCAGAACGGCCGTATTCTAAATACTTACTTTCTTTCTTTTTCTTTCTTTTTAGATGCTTCATTCTTAGTATAGTATTTTGCATATAAATATTTAACAAGGGGGGTTAAAAAGCGTCATATATTCGGTCCGTAAGCTGTTGCGTTTTTTGACGACCATATAAATAAGGAATTCGCAACTCAAGCGACATATCGTCTGCAACTTTCTTGATTTTTTTTAAATAAATCGAAAGATGATTCATATTTTCTTGTTTGATGTAACATTTCAATCACATTGGAGATGTGAGCACAGGCTTATGAAATCTAAAGTTTTGGAGCCTGAAGAGTTCTACTGAGTTCCCCGTATTGCAGCATTGACGGCAGTAAAAACATGCAAAGAGATCAGAAACTCCGATTTTTTTCTTAAACTTTACTAATACCCCAATAATGTAAAGCAGCAACTCAGCGAGTGTGTACACTCATTCATGTTTTTCGTGCAAACAATCGTTCTCATCAACCGACAACTGTTCGCTTAGTGACGCAAGGTGAAGAGAAGATAGGAATCGATTAGAATGAATCTTCGCGCAAATTGTTGCCTCTTATAGAATAGCGGATAATCAAAATTAGATCTAATATTTCACCGTATTTTCAACGATCGGTCGTATTATTTCAACCCATATTCCAACATTCTTCGTTTGCAGATACTTTTCACTGCTGATGCCTTTTTAAAACAATCTAAATATTTGCATCTTTTTCTAAAATTCTTGATTATTATAAAAAACCGATTCTACTACGGGCTCAGTAGGGAGTTCAAGAGCAGAGGCCTCAAGCGAAGAACCAAAATAGCGCTATACAAGTCGCTTATCCCAGTCCTGTAATACGGCGCAGAAGCATGGGCAATATCATCAGCGGATGAGGCGGCGATTGGCGTTTTCGAGCGAAAGATTCTTCGCAGGATTTATGGACCTTTGAAAGTTGGAGAGGATTTTCGCATCCTCAAGAATGACGAACTGTATGAGCTCTATGGGGATACTAGTCTGGTCAAGCGCATTAAGCAACTGCGGCTGCGCTGGCTGGAACATGTTACCCGTATGGATGAACAAGCTCCAGCAAAAATGGTTTACAAGAGGAATGCGAAAGAACTGGGACATGGCAAGGTGGGACGACCACCTCTAAGGTGGGTCGACCAGGTGCGGAAAGATATTTTCAAGCTTGGCGTGAAAAACTGGTGCCAGCTCGCACGGAGCAGAAGTGACTGGCGGACATTGGTTGCAGCGGCAGAGACCGTCGAACGGTTGTGATGCAAGCATCGGGCCGATCAAGAAGAAGAAGAAGACATGCTTTCGCGCAGATTTGCAAATTTTGGTCAAAATCGGATGACTATATGTTGTAGCTGTTTCAGTTGTCCGTAATATGGGTTTTAGTTAGAAAAATAGAGCGAAGCTTACTTCGGCTAACATTGAAAACAAAAATGTTTTTCTCACTAGAACTACTTTTTCGACCGATCGTTTCTATGGCAGCTTTATAGTAATCCGATTTGGATCACTTGACAGAGTTGTGTGGTAGCATATAATGTTGATCAGTAACAAGTTTGGGAGCGATAGCATTGAAAACAAAAAAGGTTTTCTTACTAAGACTTTTTTCGGACATATCATGGCAGCTTTAATATATAGTTGTCCGATTTTCATAAATCTTGGTAAAATACTACAATACTGCCACAACTCAAAATAATTCATTTTGAGAAAAACACGTTTAAGGTTCTCAGTAGATTTAACCCAGAAAAAATTGTTCTTTTAGTTTTAAGTTAATTAATTAAACTTTTTATATCCTCTCCAAGAGTTTAAAAACGCTGAAATCTCAAAACATTTGCAAGGGTATAAAAACTTCGGCACAGACGAAGTAAGCTTTCATATTTGCGATATCAAGATAATGTAGTAACGTATAAACCTAACAAATAAGAACCATTGTGGTTTGGCATTTCATGGCTATCCATAAACGTTCACTCTAAATGCATTTCGTTCAATTGCGCATCTTTACAGTTAGACAAAGAACGTCAATAATTTTAAATCGAATTAGCACATAATTTAATTGATTTATTTGCGGTCGTGAATCAGGAGGTGTTTCTGTCGCTGCTTTTTCGTTCTAAGCGGCACCTTCAATGTTTTGGTTAGTGAAGTAAGTAGCACAATGTATTCGACTTCGTTACATTTGTAAACTTTTAATTAAAATAATGTCACATAAACAGATGGTAACAATACAGAAGCTAGAGGGCAGCGATGGGCAGAATCATGGCTTTCAGCAAACCGTTCTTACCCTTTGGTATTTACCCTGCTTATGTTCGTGGGCGAATTGCTGTGTTTTATTATCTATAAGATGGCCCATCTTCTGCTTAGTCGACGGGGGGTAAGTGGGGTGTGCACTTTACTTAACATTAGTCTGACTGTCTTCGTTTCTGCTGGAAACAGCTGGGTGATGAACAGGAGAATATTTTAACCCGCGGCAGCAATGAATTCCAACCGTTAAGCATGCTTCTGCCCACTTTGCTGGACACTATTGCCTCCATTTTACTATTTACCGCCTTGTACTTGACTTTACGCCACAAGCTTTCAGATGATGAGGTTCGTTTTTATCATCTTTAAGTTCGTTTACATGCCTTCATCGTCTAATCATTTAAGGTTCCGCTCTCTCATCTTTGTGGGTCTCTTTAGAACGATGTACCTGAATCAGACGCTCGCACGCCATTGGCTTGCCATATTCACCATGTCCTGCGGATTGTTGGACATCATCTCGTTGGATATGCAAAGAGTGGACTACGATCGGCTGACTTTACCTCACACCGACCATAACACCATACTGACTGGCGATCTTCTTATACTTGTAGCCGAAATACTACATGCGTTTCAGTATGTCTACGAGGGAGAAGCATTTAAAGACCTCGGATTTGGCTCCCATGCAAGCAGCTGGTTGGCAGGGAATATTTGGTGTCATTATTACAGGACTGTTGCGATTTGTATGCACTTTGTACCCGCTGCATGCCATTCAGTGAAAGTTCTCGTGGCGTATTTGATGACTTGAGTGATCTCTGGCCTCAGTTAAAGGGAACATATGGCTAGTGCTGGCATTATAGGTTTCACCTTATCCTGTGCAGCTTATAACTATGTGGGCATGGCCATTGTTAAGTTCTCTTCCAGCGCCAATCGGCTGCTAGCCGATGGACTACGTGTGTATTTCATCTGGATATTTGTCATTTTGCTGGAATGGGAGATATTCAATTTGATAACTATCATGGGCTTTATTATACTACAAATGGGCATTGTCTTGTATCGTCAGGCCATCTTTTTTGGAATGGTATCGGGCTCTTTGGCACGCTGGCAACGTAGTCGCTATCTGGACTTGAATGCGGTAGCTGGTGGAGCATCTATGGTAACCCAATAGCAGACCGGCCGTATGATCTAAATTAAGATCAGGTCAGAGAATAATGAACCGAACTGTAATTGTGATATGTATGAACTCGACCTTTGTTTTTTTGTTTGTGTAAAACTCAACATTTTGTAGAATTTTTGAGGAGTAATTATCAAAGTAAGAGCTTGTAAATGGGGAAAATACAATACCTATAGTCAAAATTATTATGTAATATCAATTTTAGAATTTATGAACCTACGAGATTTTAAGTATCTAGCAGGCTTTTTTTCCGATCAAATCATGTACGCTGTTAATGTTTACTCGCTTCCCAAAAACAAGGTCTCCTTGGTTTTAGTCTATAGGTCGATTATAGTTATTTTTAAGACGATAAATCAGAAAAATTATTTTAGTTAATAGGTGCAAATTAAATGGCTAGACTTTGCTACATCTGGTAATACAACTTAAAATCGTATTGGAACTAATCGTACACACGTATGGAGCAGCAATATAACTGATTGAATTCATCAACCTTATGCTCTCAAGTAGAGCAGTAATTCAGAGTCTTGGTGGTTGCAACCGCTCGCAATTCGTACACCGAGGCACCCCCATTCTATTTGCTTTCCCCTTCTCTGGGCATAACAGTCAACCAACTGCGCCTTTAAGAGAGGGCTGTGGTAATGGCTTATCCGAGACTTGATATTCACCAATGCGGAAGTTTCCCACAAACCTTATGTGACCTCATGAATACCGCGCTGGCGACGCACACTGCTGAGCGTGTCTTGCGGTCTGAAATTTGAAAAAGACAGAACTAGTTCTCTTCACACGGAGATATAAAGTTCCAGATCTTATCCACTCTAAAACCTGGAACACGGGTAAATCTGTGACACCCAACAATATTAGCCACCCATAACTGGTTCCCGCCATACAGACACTGTAGAGCCCACAACGTCATTCCACAAACTTATGACGTCAATATCCCCGTAGACTCGACTGGGATAATCGCTCCACACAGATCTCATGTCATCAATATTTTGCACTGATGTATCAAAGCTCGTTAACAAAGTAGAGGGGGAGTTTTCTTCACAGACCTAAATATGGAAATCTCTTTCCGGCTCCCCTGATCATTGCAGTGTGTACCAAGCAGAATTGCTGCCATCCAGTAGGTAATGTGCAACACCTTAGCACCCTCATGACTGGTGGAACCACAGAATTTTCTGATAGAGAATGCTCTATGGCCTTGTGAATTTGCACAACAATAACGCCAAACACCTACAGGAATGCTGTAGATCCTTAAATGTGATTGCTCAGCATCTCCGTATCCATATATCATCTGTAAGTAAATATAGAGGAAACGAGTCAGCCGACAAACTAGTAAGATAGGCACTACTCACTCAGCTCCTCCCAGATAAGAGCTGATAGGATGCCTGATTTCTCATTGAACTATCATATATCAAATGTGGATGCCCGGCTAAGAACGATGGTCAACCTGGTTTATGCTGTAGCTAAACCCACGTACAATGTCTCAACCAAAAACGAACCAACAGCCTTCGCGCCAAAGTAGAAAACACAATCGATCAGGCCTTTGACAGTCACGCCTCATCGAGTATGGCATGGAAGGCTGAAGAACTCACAACGACTCAAGCCGCTAACGGTATTTTTTACAGCGTCCTTTTCCATCTCCCCATACTGCAAATAGCACCTAAGCTGGATATTGACGTTGTTCTTAAAAAATGAATTAAAAATTCAACTGCGGAAATGATGCAGTTGATTTTGACATTACTTTTAAAAAACATTTGTACTGAACCCGGTCACCTCAAAGCTCAGCCTCAGCGAAAGACGACTTGACAACACATTATATCTTTAAAGCACTACAATCAACATCGAATTTTGGGATAAAGGCACAATTCACAGGCCAAAAACGATGGAAGATAACGAACG